>PVIH01016269.1:0-46280 GCA_004025045.1 Sigmodon hispidus | reverse complement strand
TCCACTCTCCTTTCCTCCTTGATTTATGCTGCAGAGTGGAACGACCTTCCCTGACCTCATTTTCATGTCGGTGCGAGCACACTCGGAGCCCCCGCACAGCACATTCCGAAGCAGGAAGCTAGCGACACACTCACATTCTCACACCCGAGTCTCAGATCGCTGGACCCTGCCCGGGACTCGGGTTCACTCCAGCTCTAACAGCACTAAGGACACTTCCTGGGCTGTGGCCGCTCAAAGAATAGAAACTCATTAGCATCTTGCTTTGAATATCATTTGCATTTTATTCATCTTCTGTCAAACCGCTCGGAACTCTTCCCCAGCCTTATTTCTTTCCTACAGCTTGAGAGTCCTGGGTCCCCATCTCAAGCACTTTCCCTAGGGGTCTGCAGATCAGCCCTTGAGGTCTAACCTCCACGCCATCCATCCTCGCGTGGAAACTGCCCCCACCAAAAGGGCTGATCTGCAGACCCCTTGGCAAGGCCCAGGCTCTGCCCTAAACAATACTTATTATAAAGCCTTACAGCATTTACTAAGCAACGCGCTACGTTAGAGCCCTTTGAGCGAGGAGTAAACTGAGTCACGAAGATTCTACAGATATTAAAACTAAAAGTCAGAACCAATGAACGTAAATCACAGAAAACAGGTCGTCAGAATCACTTGGCTGCTCGTCTTCATGCAAGGTCAAATCTAAGGCAGTCATCGTAGAAGGTCTGTTTGCCTACAAGGAACAAAATCATCCTCTGGCCAGCCACGACCCCTCCCCCAGCCGGGGGGGGGCACCAGAGCCCATTCCCAGCTCTCCCTTGTCGCCCCGCTGGCCCCAGTCCTGACCCCTTTCCTAAACGCAGGATCGGCCAGGTCCCGTCGCCTTGCTCACAGGGTCGTCTGTCCGCACTGACTAGTTAAGAAAAATAAACACCGTTCCAAACCAAGGCCATTCCTTTCAAGCCGAGCCCCGCCGCCTGCCAGAGAAATGCAAACAGCGGGGGGAACGGCCCGGGCCCGCCCCGGCCCCCGCGCGCGAGCTGCGGGTGGGAGGGCCTGGCGGGGTAACCTGAGCCTCTGCGCCGGCTCCCCGCGAGCTGCCCTCCGCCTGCCCCTTCGCCCCTGACCCGGCCGGCGACGCACCGACCCTCGTCCCACACACACACACACAGACACACACTGGCACAGGACCCGGGCCAGCACATCTAGAAGCCCGGAGCTGCCCTTTTCCCCAGCGCGTTCAGCATAAGGGAACCCCCACCACCGTGGGTCACCCCGGAGGATCCCTCAGCCTTGTGGCCACATGGCTCCCATCAGCAACACTCTCTTGCGGTGCACGCACCACCCAGTGCTCACCAGGTCTCAGTGCTAGAGTCATTAAACCCCAGGAGGGAAGGGCGTCTTGGGGAGGTGACAGAAAGTCTAATAGATGAAGGTTGGGGACCGCTTCTACACGCGTTCCTGCACCATCCCACATTGGGGAAGGAAAGACACCGAGGGAGCCGCGGGAAAAGGCTTGGCCTGGCCCAGCCTGGCCACCGTGGGCCCGCAAGAGCAAAGGGTTAGCATAGAACTGGAGGGAGAATGCAACCAGGTCCAGCCAGGCTCGCAGCCAGGCTCGCTTTGAAGGTGGTTTACTCAAGACGTCCTCCACTCGGGCCACCAGGGGGAGGATGTCCCCGGCGGCTCGGAACTAAGCTAGAAGGAAAGAAATGTAGCCACCGAGGACGCGACAGCGCCACCCTCGCTTGCAATGGTTCTAGAGAGGTCAGTGGCTGCACGTGCGTGAGCGCCGCGGCAAAAAAACCTGGAATCTTGGCAAAATTATGTTACCTACTCCAGGAGCCGCTGCTCCGAATGACCTAGCGACTCCGCCTGTCGCAGAGGCACCCCGGGATTCCCCGCACCTTCATTCCCCTAAGGGCTACGTGGAGGCTCTGCCGCGCCTCCAGGCCTAGAGGATTGGGGAGCGGCGGCGGAGCTCCCGCATCCTTCGAATTCCTTCTCAGCGAAGGAGAACAGAGCTGACCTCCGCGAGAAAAGTTGGGTGTAAATCTCCTATCGCCTTTGGGTCACTTCCATTCCCCAGATTCTGCACCCGGCATCTGATCACCCGTCCTAAGTCCCTTCTCCCTACAGGGGCTTTCTCCTCTCCTAGTTCCGGGGGCATCGCGCACGCACGGACACGCACACGCATTTCTGCACATTTTGAGCTCTATCTATCCTTGGTGGTCTGTGCACCTGCGTTTACAAAGGGTCGCTTCTCCCTGGTGTGTGACTCGGAGTCCTCGGAGCCTTGTCCTTTCCGTCTCTCTGGACCTGAACAGCCGTCAGTACTCATTAAATATGTGTGGGCCGCTCGCTTGCGGGCACACACCTTTTCCACACAGACGTGTCCAGAGCTTCAGCTGTTCCCTTCTTTGGTTAAGAGGGTAGATGTGAGCCCATGAGAATTCTCTTTCCCTACGTATGTTTATAGGGAGTTTTTCTACTAGTGTAATAAAAGCAGGTGGTTGACATTTCTTCCAGAGTCCGGGGTCTTCCTGGGTCGATTCCTTTTGGCCCCTAACGCCGAGCAGTCCAACCAGAAAGAATCTATTCATTTCGCATCAAAAGCACTACTTTTGACTCGGGCAATAAATCTGTGTCCCTGAGTCCTCCCAACCGATGCTTCTCCTGGACCCTGCAGTGTAGACGCCCTTAAAAGAGCCCCTGGTGGGATCAGATTTGAAACTCCACCTTGGAGTTCTGGGTCCAGCAGCGTTTGACCGGTCAGACCCTCAATGCCTCTCCTTCAAGTCCGGTTCCCCTTTCGTCACCCACCCCCCTGCCCTGGTGCTCAATCCCCGAGCCAGGACAAGGCTGACAGTTAAATTGCAATGTAGGCCGAGTTGGGGGTTGAAAAGGGACCGCGTGTCTTTAACGGGCAGACAAAGCGTCTATCCTCCAAGCAAGAGAAGCTGGGCGCAGCTTCGCACAGACCTGTCAGCGTGTCTCCCGCGCTTGGGAGAGAGTTTGCGAAGTCATAATTATATCTCTTAACCTGTCTTGCTCTCTGTAGAAGAAGGTCCCATTATATTGAAATGAGATTATTAGCCATCAAATTCTTTCTTTCTCAGGAGTTTTTTTTTTTTTTTCTTTTTTTTAAATTCAAATACCTTAACGACTTGGCAATTGCATTTTCATCAGATTTGGTTGGCGCCCCAGCCCGGTGCGGGAGTCAGGGCAAGAAATCAGCTGGATGGGGAGGGACGAGGGTTTCGCAAAGAAAAGCAAACCCTCTTACATGCTTTCCTAGTTTATTCCACCGGGTGGGGACATCTGGGCCCAGGAGAAGGACAGTGGGATAAGAGAAACTGAGCAGACGGAGAAACCTCTTCCATCCCACCCAGCCCTCAAGCGCCCATCATTTCTTTGCAAACGGATAGGGATTTTCAGTAGGGGCGGACCTAGACGCTGCCGGGACACAGATCTGGCAGGGGAAATTTGAGGGCTGGCAGGATGGGAGTGGGATCTAGGGCACTAGGTGAGGACGGAGGCTGCAGCTCGGCTGCCCTGGGTTTGGCTGTTCCACTGGAGGCTGGCTTAACGCTCCAGCCAGTTTCCCCATGGATGGAATTTCAGTGTGCAATAAAGGAGTTTTTCCCGCTACGCCCAAGGTCTGTCTGGTTTTAGCAAAGATTGTGAGCCCCTAGAGGGGAAAAAAACCATCTTGTTTCCAGACCCTGGAAGCCGTGTCCCTACTGCCAACAGAGTGGAACCTCCCCTCCCTGGGCTGGGGGCCTGCAGGAGGACATGAGGTGGAGAATTTTTCCAGACAGTAATTGTAAAGCCCCGTTTTTTGTCTTCTGCTGGGAAGGAGGAACCAGCCTCGTATTTTTCTTGGCTGCAGCCCGGACCCAAGGAAAACTTAAGGGGCAAGACATCCGCCAGCCTTCCCTTCCCTCCACTCCACTCTCTGTGCTGTGCAGTGCTGACCGTCCAGGCCAACTCCAAAGGGCACAGACTATTTTCTCCATGAACATCAGCCCTCAAGGAGAACTTAGGAAGAGACCTTTGGCTTCTGGGCCAGGTAAAGAGCCACCCAGCTTTGAGCAGCCTCCCTGGTCTCTGACCCTCATGTCTTCCTGTGCAGGCTCACTTTACTCTGACACCACTTTCCTATCATGAAAATCCATAAGTCAGGCATGATCATCTGGAAGATTCTAGAGATGATGAATCAATCTTCTCTTTCTGTCTCTTCAGAATAGGGGGGAAGTGTTCACCAAGTGTGGCTTTAAACTCTTCCAGATAGCTCTGTAGTTGTGTGTGTGTGTGTGTGTGTGTGTGTGTGTGTCTGTCTGTCTGTCTGTCTGTCTGTACATTTGTACAGTGGCTGAGGTGGTCAAAGAAATTGAATGCCCTGGAACTGGAGTTACAGATAGTTGAGAGTTGCCATGTGGGTGATGGGAATTGAACCTGGGTCTCTGAAACAGGAGCCAATGCTCCTAGCTATGGATCTACACACAGCAGCAAGTAATTCCTATGGTAATGCAGGTCTGACCTTTTCCTGGGTCACCTGAGAGCTCTACTCTGGAAGTTCTACAGGATAGAGAAGGCACTTTTTGATTTAAATTACCTAAGAAAGGAAACAGGGTTCTGTGCAAAAGGTTTTTAACAATGATACCAAACTTGACAGAATGTCTCTGTAAGGTGCATATAATTTCTGTTCCTAAGACAAGGCCCCATAGCCAAAGGAGCTAATCAGTTCCCTTGCCCCCAGGTACTGCTCTGAAGACTGTAGATGGAAAAGGAGGCGCTAAAGGAAGATAACTGCTGGAAATACCCTGCACCAGAGAGGAAAGAAGACCGGGTCACGGCCGGCAGGATGGCTTGTCCCTCAAGGATGCTTGCTGTTAAGTCTAACCACCTTAAATGCCACCCCAGGACCTGGACAGTGGAAGGAGAAAACCAGCTCCCACAAATCATTCTCTAATGCCCACATACTCACAATGGCACGCACATGCATGATCATACATGTGTATGTGTACACACACACAAAGGGACATACACTAAATATATATAAAAGACAAAACATGGAACTAGGGCTGGAGGAGTGATTCGGCAGTTAAGAACACCTGCAGCTCTTGCCAAGGACTCAGGTTCAGTTCCCAGCGCCCACACTGGGTGGTTCACAACTACCTCTTACTCCAGTCCTGGAGATCTGATGCCCTCTTGTGGCACCACACAAATATATTGCACATCTACAGAAATGTGTACACACACATTAAAATTGAACCATTTACAAATTAAAAGCTATGCAAAATAAAAATTTTAAACCATTTACTAATTAAAAACTATACAATGGTACTAGATACTTATTGAGCATCTGCTATGTGCTGGATGCATTTCACAAGAAAGTTTAAGACAGAAGAAACTCCTAGTGGCTGAGGAGAAAACTCAGCAATCAGCACTGCTTGCTGCTCCTCCACAGAGTCTGAGTTTATTTCCAAGAATCCTTGACTGCATGGGTCTCAACTACCTGGACGCCAGCTCCATAGGCTCTAACACCCTTTTCTGGACCCGATATATGCACATACACCCTCATATATAACACACACACATATCCAAAACACATCCACATAATTAAAATAAAATAAATCTTTAAAAAAATACTTCAAAATGTAGGTCAGCCACTATGACACATGCCCAAAGGATTTCAAGTTTAAGACACGCCTGGGCTATTTAGGGAAGCCCTGTCTCCAAAACCAATTATTTCAACTGTGAAAAAGAGAGAAGGGTACAAACATTCAGATAATAACAAATGAATTAAGTGGGAAACAGGTAAAAGATTTTTTTAAGATTTATTTTTTTCTCTGTGTATATGAATTTCCACATGTATGTCTGTGTACCATGTACATGCCTAGTGCCTGAAGATGCCAGAAGGCATTGGATTCTCTGGAACTGGAGTTGCAGACAGTTGGGGACCACCATGTGGGTGCTGAAGACTGAACCAAAGTCCTCCTTCTGGAGCAGAAAGTGTTTTAACCTCTGAGCCATCTCTCTAATCTCCCATAGGAAGATATCTGAGATGAGAAAAAAGTATAGGATTGTGACCATGGTTACACATACCTGTGAAGAATCTGAAATCATCAAATTGTATACTTTAAGTAAAATATGGCATGTGGATTTCAACTTAATAAAGGTTGCTTAATCTCAAATAGTGAAAGTATGGAGCTGAAGAGATTACTCAGTGGTTAAGAGCTCTGGTTGCTTTTCCAAAGGACTCAGGTTTGATTCCTAGCACCCACACAGAGGCTCATAACTTTTTATAACACCAGTTCCAGAGGATCCTTCACATTCTTCTGATCTCTGTGGATGCTGCACACACTTGGGGTACAGGCATACACACAGGCTAAACACACCCACCCACATGCCGGGGGCTGTGGGTGTAAACAGAGACAACTATTGTGTGTGTGTGTGTGTGTGTTGTCACAAAATAATGATGATGACAGCAATAATAAACACATTTTAAAGGAAAAATGAAAGGCAGGTGGTACTGGGGTTCTCCTTAACAATCTATAACCAGTGTTTAGAAAATTGCTACAAGATGCAATGTTCCGGCATAACAGGTATGACTCACTGCTAGTACGAGGGCTTGAGTTTGGATCCCCAGCACCCATGTAGAGCCACACACAGTTGTAGGTCTGAGTAGTCCCAGTGTGCCCACAGTGAGAGGGGAGGAAATGGAAGGTGGAGACAGACAGGAGACTCTCCAGAAGCTCAAGGGCTAGCTTGGACTACACAGTGGTGAACAAAAGACCCTGTGTCAAACAATGTAGAAAGTGAAAACTGACACTGAGGTTGTCCTCTGACCTCAATAGCACATGAAATAAGCGTGTAATACACAGTTTGATTTACACAGCAGCAGAACTCATCGAAGGCAGAGTAAATCATTGAATTTATCCAGTAGGACTGAACTTTCACAATTAGATTGGGCAAAATAAACCAAGTTCAAAAGACAAATATGTTGTGTTCTCATAGAATATCTGTGTGTGTGTGTGTGTGTATATATATATATATATATATATATATATATATGGGAAAGTATCAAAGTTCAAGGTCATCCTCAGCTACATAGCAAGTTCAAGGTCTGCCTGGTCTACATTAGCATCCCTGTCTCAAAACAGATGAGGGGGGGGGGGAGAAAGAAAAGAAAGGAGGAGAGTTCCGGGGAAGAGGGGAGAGAAATAAACACTTAAAACTTTTACCCCGAAATGGTAAAAAAAAGAAAGGTCTAAACACATCAGTTCCCACTTCTGCTATCTTAGTTAGGTAAACAGAGTAACACCAAGTTATTGATAGAATTACTCATCATAAGGTCAATTCTCTAGATGCATCCACAAATTCAATACAATTCCAAGCAAGATCCCAAGAAGTTTGTTGGTGAAAAGTGAACTGGAGTAACCTGATTCCGTGTCCTACTGGAACCTGAACACTACAGAAAAATTACACACTGTACAGAGTGGGCAGCCGTGACCGAAGGGTCATCAAGACCGGAGGTCCTTCCCAGGTGACACATGCCTGCAATCCCAGCAGCTAGGAGCTGAAGGCAGAGGGTTCAATAGATCACGACCAGCTTTGGCTACATACCAAATGCAAGGTCAGTCTGGACCACGAGGCCGGGATAGGTGGCTCAGTGGGCAGGAAGGCTCGCCGTTCTTGTAGAGGACTAAGGATCAGTTCCCAGCACCTACTCTGGAGAACTCACATCGGCCTTGAACGTCACTTTTAGGGGATCCAGCACCCTCTCTGGCCTCCACAGGCACCTTCACCAACTTATTACACTTACAATCAGGCACATACACACATACATAAATAAAGATAAATAAAAATGTATTTTGAAAGACACACTGCACTACAGAATTCTGGAAGTCCCAGCTGGATTTACAGTGAAGATATAAATATAATCTCGGTTAAAATAGATAAACAGCTTCACATGCTTACAGTGGTTAGAGAAAAATAATTGACTTAACACTCATTTCAGTAAAGGTGGCAGAGGGGACTCGGTATCTTTCACAAGTGATATCACTGGAGACATTGCCCTAGGGATGTGAACCCCTTCGACGTGGATAAAGGTGCTCAGAGATCGCTCTGGCAAAGGTTTAGGGAGTGGATCGATAAAGCCTTTGGGCCACACGCCCATAGGCACCAGCTGGCGCAGAGGTACCGGATCACGCCAAGATAGCAGATGGGGCTTGCCCTCAGCTTTCACCTTCGGGGAGCTGTGGGAAAGCTCATTAGGTAGGACTATCACCCGGGGGGCCGCCGGCTTCCGGTCTACGGGCAAGCTGCGCAGCACCCGAGAGGCCGGAAGTGGGACTGGATCTGGCCTGGGATGGAGGACTGCTTTTGTCCGCAAGCTGCACCCGCACAGGCAGACCTTGGAAGTGTGCTCTTTGGAGGGGCAGAGCTCGTTCTCTGGTGTAGGGGAGTGCTGGGCACCCTGGCTCTTCCAGCTCAGTCCCTTGTAGAGTCGAGATTTCCTTCACAAATGAACAAATGAATGAATAATAATAATAATAAAGTGAAAAGCCAAAATAGTTGAAGACCTGGGAAAAAGACAGAGATCCCCAAAACAAGACATCCCAACCTGACTTCCAATTCATTCTCCGCCTTTCCCAAGGACATTTTCTTCTTTCTGCAATGGAAGTAAAGAGGCAGATGCTACCAAGGGGTATATGGCTTGGTTTCCTCTACAAAGAGAAAAGGGACATTGGAAGGGGGAGGAGGGAGTGGCTGTTTAGGAATAGCAGTGGTCCTAGTGGTTTCCAGAGAAGGAAGGAGAGTCCTGGGACAGAGATGTCCTATTCACTTAGGCTGGAGGGTAGAATACCTCCAACATGTCTTCCAAACACCTCAAGTAGGGTAGTCCGTCAAACTCACTCCTACAGTCCTTGATTGGGACTGACATGTGACTGAGGGCAAGAGAGAGATGGCATGTGGGATGGACAGGACATTTTACGTCCCCTACCTCTAGCACTAGCTTTCTGAGTCCATGGAAATCCGAGTAGGACATATTGTGAAAAGCCCCTCCCCCTGCTGTGATGTCACAGGTGATGTCATAGATGGTTGTGTTCACAAGCCCTAAGAACCCCTGTGTTACATTACTGTGTTCCCAGACTTTTCTCTGGAGTCTGTGGATCCTGCTACTCCTAGTAGTAAGCAAGAGCATTTGTCCAGGGAGCAGAGTGACTAATCCACAGGGCTGATGTAACAATTACCTCCTACAGACGGCTTTAACCCAAAATAATCTGTTTCTTTCACAGCTCAAGAAGCCAGAAGTTGATGGTCAAGGTATTGGCAGGGCTGGCTGCCTCTAGAGGTTCTACAAGAAACCCACTCCGTTTCTTTTCTCTAGTTTCTGATGGCGACCATGGATACTTGACTCTCTGGCTGACGCTTGTGATGGTTTTGTTTCTGTGTGTGTGTGTGTGTGTGTGTGTGTGTGTGTGTATCTGTGTGTGTGTCAGTGTCTGTGTGTGTCTCTGTGTGTCTGTCTATCTGTGTTTCTGTGTGTCTCTGTGTATGTGTGTATCTATGTGTGTATCTGTGTATGTGTGTGTGTGTCTGTGTGTTTCTCTGTGTGTGTGTGTCTCTGTGTGTCTGTCTATCTGTGTTTCTGTGTGTCTCTGTGTATGTGTGTATCTATGTGTGTATCTGTGTATGTGTGTGTGTGTGTATGTCTCTATATTTGTGTCTATATGTGTATCTGTGTGCATGTCTGTTTGTGTCTGTGTGTGCATGAGTGTGTGTTTATGTGTGTATGTGTGTGTCTGTGTGTGCATGTGTGTGTGTTTCTGTGTGTATGTGTGTGTGTCTGTTTCTGTGTGTGCATATGTGTGTTTCTGTGTGTGTGTGTCTGTGTGTCTGTGTGTCTGTGTGTGCTGGGAACCAAATTCTGGTCCTCTGGAAGAGCAGAAAGGCCTCTTACCCACTGAGCCATCTCTCTAGTCCATGGTGGTTAGTCTTCATTACCAATGTGTGCAGTCTGGGATTTCCTTGGAGGCAGGATTCTGGCTGTGTCCGTGAGATTTTCTCAATTGTGTTTATTGAAATGGGAAGACTCACCCACTGTGGGCGGCTCCATTTCCTAGGAAAGGGGATTCTGAAGCATCTAAGCATGCAGAGAGCCAGACGAGCACCACCATGTGCAATAATTCATATTTCTCTTAGGGACAGATGTGATGTGACTTAGGTGCTTCAGGTACCCACAATTTTTTTCTCCCCACCATGATGAACAACAACTTGGAATTGTGATCCAAACAAATCCTTCCTTAAGTGTTGTTGTCAAGGTATTTTAACACAGCAACAGGAAAGAAACTAAGACAGCCTTACTTCAGCTTCTGTCCTCACCAGCACATGGTACTTAGATGTCTTCCTTGAGAACAATGCACTTCATCCCCGGTCATTGGAGTTAGGGCCACCATACATCATCAGTATGGATTTGTCTTAACTCAGACAATTACATCTGCCAAGGCTGTTTCCGAGTTTTCATTCTAAGGTTTGGGTGACATGAATTTATGGGAAGAGAACTATTTATGAAGATATGGGCAGGTAAGCCTAGGAAGATTGCAGAACCAAAGAGCTATAAACATTCCCAGACCTTCAGAGCATGCAAAAGGCTCCATCGCAGGACTGGGAAGGAGAGTCATGGGAAGCAATCCATATGGGGAGAGCTGTGATCTACCAAGTAGAGACAAACCTGGAAATGAGCTCAGACATCATGTTTCACCCTCTCAGATCTTTGGCCTAAGCCATAGAAGCCATCTTCCAAGATGACACTGGTGTACATCAACAGTAACAGCAGAGACCTGGCAGCCATACATCCTGAGAGTAGCCAGAAGACTGGAACGGGCAAGATGAGGGCAAAGCCTGTGGAGAGGAGAAGCCGCCCTGTATATGGGGAAATCTCTGTGTCTTGGGTTCCTATGGCTAAAGAATGGACTCAGCCCCGAGAAAGGAGACAGGATGAGGTCACACCTGGGTCCACACACTGACCCCAACCATACAGGGTCATGGTCATGGTTGTTGGCAGATATTCAACTTTAAAGGAGTTTTATTTCATCAAGTTGATTTTTTTAATTCTCTGTGTGTGATGTGTGTTTGTGCATGTTGGTGTGTGTGCGTGTATGGTGTATGTATAGATATGTTTGTGTAAATATTGGTGCACACCTGAAACAGTGCTCATGTGAAGGTCAGAGAAATTCAGGTGTGACCTCCCTTCAGCTTCCACCTTGTTTGAAACACTTATTTGTCATTGTGCACTCCAGGCTGGCCAGGCCCTAGGCCTCTGAAAATTCTCCGACCTCTACCTCAAGCATGCTCGATTACAAGAGCACACTTCCATGCCCAGCTTTTTCTCACTCTTTAATTCTTTTCTTAATATGTATTTTTATGTATATAAATATCTGCGTGTGTGTCTGTGCACTGTGTGTGTGCAGTACCCACAGATACCAAAAGAGGGCATCAGATCATTGGGAACTGGAATTACAGATAGTTGTGAGTTGCCATATAGATGCTGAATTCTCAACCTGGATCCTCTGCAAAAGCAAGCAGTGTTCTTAAGCTCTGAGCCATCTCTTAGCCCCTCACTTTTTAACTTTTGTTGGTTGTTCCCCTGAAGATGGCCTAATTGAAGTCACCTCCTCCACAGGGACAAGTCCAAAAATCCATTTCAACCTGCAGAAGTATCTCAGGCTGGTTTTCTTCTTGAGACCCTTGATTCCCAGTGAGTCCTGAGCATCCATCTTCTCCAGCTTCTTCCTGCCTCCACAGCTGGACCTTGTAGCCTCCCAAGTACTTCCTCTCCCTCCTGCTCTCTGAAGAATGACACTCTCTGGGGCTGAATTTTTGGTGTTCCTCTGTTTGCTCTCCACAGGATGCCTTCAGTGAGCATGTTCATCTTCTGCAACTACAGATTCAGTGGCTGGAAATAATAGAGATTTATTTTACTTATAATGATTTATTTACTTATCCCTCACACATCTGGAGGGCAGAAGTCAGGACAATCACATCTCCACATCCCTTGTGAGGGCCCTGGGGAGGCTCCCTGACTTTCTCTGGCAGCTCCTGGTGGCTGCCAACTGTGCTGGCTCGTCTCTCGTCCGTGGAAGCTTAACTCCTGCTACTGCCTCTGTCTGCACGGCTCTCTTCCCTCTGTGTGTCCACATCTATTCATCAGTTTCTCCTCCTCCTATCTTTGCTTTGTTTTGAAACAAGGTCAATGTAGCCCTGGCTGTCCCGGAACTCTCTATGTAGACAAGAACAGACTAGCCTGGGATTTCCAGAGATCTGTCTCCCTCTGCCTTCTGAGAGCTAGAATTAAAAATATGGTCTACCATATTTATTTATACTGTTCTTAATTATGTGTATGTGTGTGTGTATATGCATATGTGCAGTTTAATGCAGGTGCACACAGAGGCCAGAAGAGGATGCCAGATCCTCTGGAGCTGGACATACAGGAAGTCGTGAGCTGTTCAACATGAAAACTGTTTAAAAAAAATTCTGGTCCTCTGAAAGAGCAAATAACTCAAGCACTGAGCCATCTCTTCGGCCCCACTGTATCTTCTTAAAGGACACCAACTGTGAGATCCAGGTGCTTCCTAATCTAGAATGACTTCATCTTGGTTACATCTGGGAAAGTCGCTATATTCAAATCAACTCACATTCACAAGCTCTTCGTAAGCTCAAGTTTGGGGAAGTCATCACTACTCAGTCCAGGACAGTGATGTCCTTGGGCCTCATGGTTTCAAAACCCATCTAGACAGTCTTGACCATAAAGTCCTTCCGTATCTGTCTTGCTTTGTCACACCTCAGCCCTGTATCCAGTGTCTGGGTTCTACAGGAGTCTTGTCCTTATGGTCTTTCCCTTCTGAAGGGATGCCACTTCAGAAGTGGCATCATGGGCTGGAGGGATAGCTCAGTGGTTAAGAGTACTAGCTGAGGTTCAATTCTAAGCACCCACATGGATCCAATGCCCTCTCCTGGCCCCTGCAAGCATCAGGCATACACATGGTGCACAGACATCTATGCAGACAAAACACCTAATGGCATAAAATAAAAACAATTTATAATTTTAAAAAATTAACCCATTCCAGCATTCACCTCATCTGTGACCTGCTAGAGCATGTGAAGAAGCTAGACACGCAGATCCAAAGCTGTGGGATCTCCAAGACACTAGGAAACAACAGGATACTCAATAGAAGTCCCATTGAGGACCCAGTATTGGGGCGTACCAGAAGCCAGTTGCCTTGAACTCCACCATTGATTCATGGTAGGGAACACTTAAAAGATGTATGAACGAAACATACTCACTCTGTCACACTACAGCTCCTATACCAAAACATGTCTCTGTGTGTCTGTGTGAGCATGCATGTGTCTGCGTGTCTGTCTATGTCTCTGTGTGTGTGGTTGTTTTGATTTTGTGTTTTTGTTTTTCCTTTGAATTTTGGTTTGTTTTGTGTGGGAGGTTGCAAGGGCAGAGAGCAGATTAGAAGGAACAGGAAGATGAATGAGATTGGAATACATGATATAAAACCCACAAAGAATTAATTTTTAAAAATTGTGGAGGTAGGTGTGGTGGTGCATACCTTTAATCCCAGCATTTGTGAGGTGGACCTCTGTGAGTTTGAGGTAAATCTGATTTCCAGAGTGAGTTCCAGGACAGGCAGCACTACACAAAACTATCTCAAAAAAGCAAAAAGATAAAAGTTACTTCACTCTGCAAACAGATGCTCAGCCTCTGGAGGGTCTCCAGACTCCTCATTATTCCAAATAATTCACAGAAACACTGGCTGTTTCCAAACTGCATCAAGTGTAACTAAGCAGAGCTTTACACACACACACACACACACACACACACCATTTCTCATCACCTCCATCCCCACTTCCAAGTCTCCAGCTTTAAGGTTCTCTGACATCACAACCCACCATTCTCCCCATTGATTGCCCCCACAACTAACCTGATGTATAACCATATGATTTGACTGTTTCTTCAGCCACAGAATCATAGTTTCTGGAGAATTTTAAATACTATCAATTCACAATTTCTTAACATCACTATGAGGCAGCTACCTTCCCAGGATCTAGAGTAAGGATGAATAGAAACTAGTATCTACATGTTCCCGGAGGACAGGAAAGCAGTATAGAATTGATTTTGAAGGGACTTTCTTCTTAAGTCCCAAAGAAAGGGCTCTCTAAATCAGTCTCTCGAGATACCCAAAGACAACACATCTTCCCTCCTGCCATTCCACCATACTCATCCAGAACTTTTTAAAAAGTGTGTGTGTGTGTGTGTGTATGTGTGTATGTGTGTGTGTGTGTGTGTGTGTGTGTGCTCGCACGCGCGCGCGCACGCAATACCCTCAGGGGGCTGGATAGGAAATGAAGTCATGAGTGGTTGTGACCTATCTCCTTCCTTGTCCCGTGAGTGCTGAAACCCAAACTCAGCAGCTGGTACTCTCAGCCCCCAAGCTGTCTCTCCAGCTCCATTAGCCAGAACTTTTCCCAGTTTTCCAGTCCAAACCTGATTCACAGAAGGCTGGAGCCTGTGCATCCAGACTCAGTGATAAGGGTTCTACAGGTTTCTCCATAATGTACCCATTTCACAAGGATGGTGTTTCCATTTAACAGACAGGAGCTGGAGCTGGAACCGTGATGAATTCAAAATCCCCAATTTAGAGAAAGAGGATAATTAACAATATACCAGGGTAATATTTTTCTAAGTATGGGTGTTTTGCCTTTCCTATATCTGCTCATCACATATGTGCCTAGTGTCTGAGGAAGGCAGAGAGAGCATCAGATCCCTTGGGAATGGAGTTACAGACAACTGTGAAGTCAGTTTGGGGGCTAGAAATTGAACCTGTGTCCCCTGGAAAAGCATCAAATCATCTTAACCACTAAGCCAGCTCTCCAGCCTGCAAGTGTATTAACCACGGATGGATAACGAAGGTAAGCTTGAGGACAGTGATGAGAGACAGACATGGTGCCAACTGATTAAGTGATGTGCCTGAGGAATTCACGGTAAGGCATACAGATCAAGTGAGGGGAGATCTGAAGGGCCCTGTAAGTCTGAAGCTCCTAAGTGTGCAGAGATGTGGGTAAAGAAGGGCCTTGATCCAGCCACCCTAGAGGGTGTGAAGGTTAAAACAGACCATTGTGAAGATGCTTCTGTGTCCATCATGGTGGCTTCTACACTATCCTGGGAAACAGCCTTCATCTGACGGAGCTACGAAGGTCCTTGCACAAGAACTTGCATTAGTAAGTTTCTGGTCAAAATTATTTCTGGAACAATGTAAAGGACAGATTGAGGATGTCACCAGTGTGGGACTGCACAGTACAGCTCACTATTAAAATGGGGACTATTGTTCAAATATAAGTGTGAATTTCAATATGGCAGCAGCAGAGTGCTCCACCAGGTACAGGACCTTCCAAACCTGACACCTAGCAGTGCACACACACATGCACAGATATACACACACACATGCACACACACCTACACACATACCTATACACACATGCACATACCTACACACATGCACACACACCTACAACATGCATACACATGTACACACACCTACACACATACACACACACCTACATATACATGCACACACATGTACACACACCTACACACATGCACACACACCTACATATACATGCACACACATGTACACACACCTACACACATGTACACACACCTACACACACATGCACACACACCTACATATATATGCACACAGATACACACACATGCACACACACCTACACATACATGCACACACACCTACATATACATGCACACACATGCACACACCTACACACACATGCACACACCTACACACATGCACACACTTATACACATGCACACACCTACACACATGCACACACACCTACACACATGCACACACCTACACACATGCACACACCTACACACATGCACACACCTACACACATGCACACACCTACACACATGCACACACACCTACACACATGCACACACCTACACACATGCACACACACTCACATATAAATGCACACACAGACAGACACACACAGGAAGCTCCCCTGGCCCTGGAGCTTTCCCCCTCTCTTCTCTCTTGACTGTTGTTCAAGAATAGAAATGAGAGAAATAACTCCATGTTCACTAAGATACACCTAACTCCTCAAAGCAGATGACACAGTGGGACATGACCTGGACAGGAGGAGTAATGTCAAACCCTGGTGTCCACAGAAAACACCAGAGAGAGGTGAGCCTAGGTAAGATTCAGAAACAGAACACAGCAGACAGCTCAGACAGCATCAGCAGAAAGCTGATAAGTACAGAATAAGCCCCTGTGAGGAGTGGGGCGGCCCCTCCCCATCTCCTCCATATGCTTGTCCAGCCTGGCAGGCAGCCCGAAAGCTGTTATGAAGTAAGTTAATCTGGGGCCAAAAAATGAGGATTTTTGCTGCCAAGTCCAAAGATCTGAGTTCAAAACCCCAGACTTGCACATTGTAAAAGGACAAAACGGACTCTCATGCTGCTCCACTCACACTTGTTTACACTAAACAATAATATTTAAAATAAATGTAATTTTTAAAGGTTTAGTAAATGAGTGAACTAGAGAAGCTCAGAGATGGGAGGGAGCAGCTTGGGGTCCAAGAAATCAGTGCAGAATCTGCTAGATGAGATCCCTTCTCCAGGGAATGCCAGAAGCAGCTGGCATATTATTTTCACTATTGAGACAAAATAGGCTTCAAGAAGCACCTTAACGTTTATTCTTGTAGTTATAGAGGATGCAGACGAGCAGGGCAGGCAGGAACAGACTGGTCATGTGTCATGAAGTAGAGGCTCCTGCAGAGGTGAGCAGGCTATAAAACCTCAAAGGCCACCTCCAGTGAGCCCCGTCCAGTAAGGCCTCACTTCCTGAAGATTCCACAACCACTGCCAAACAGCACCACTGATGAATCAAAGGCAGGTAAATCAAGAGTTCAAGGCCAACCTCAGCAAGCTTGAGGACAACCTGAAATATAGGAGACCTTGTAAAGAAAAGAAAAATGGGGGCTGGAGAGATGGCTCAGCTGTTGAGAGCACTGACTGTTCCTCCGGAGGACCTGAGTTCAATTCCCAGCATCCACATGGCAGCTAACAACTGTCTGTAATTCCAAGATCTGACACCCTTACACAGTTATACATGCAGGCAAAACACCAATTCACATAAAATATTTTTTAAAAAAAAGAAAATAAAAATGGAGAACAAGGAGAGGGAGGAGGGAGAGGAGGGGATAACAGGAGTTGAAAGATAAATTTAGTAAATTATATTTTCTAACAATAAAATCCTGCAAGACACCTACTCTTAGAGCTATTTCCCCATTGGCATGGATGGAGTCTAGTTCCCTTGCCATGAGTCTTTGAGGTTTCTAAGGCTGTCTTCATGGTCTGTGTAAAGGAGGTGGGGGGCCAGTGAGATGGCTTCGGCAGGTAAAGATACTTGCTGGTAAGCCTGATAACCAGAGTTTAATCCCTGGGACCCACATAGTGGAAGAGAGAATCAACTACCACAGGTTTATCCTCTAATACCTACCCATCTCACACACACACAGAGTCAGTCAGTCAGTCAGCCAATCAATAAAGGTTTTTAAAAATAAATTAAGGGCCTGGAGAGAGATGCCTCAGCAGTGAGGATCACTGGCTGCTCCTCAGTTCCCAGCACCCACATGGTAGCTCACATCTATCTGTAACTCCAGTTCTGAGGGATCTGACACCTGGGCTGTGTGGATACCTTTACACATAAAAGAAATGTAAATTTAAAAAGTTAAATAAAGTTACATTAATTTTTTGAAAATATACCAGTGTGAAAACTATTTTTGACCTATGAGCCTCTTGGTATTAAAGAAAAGTAAAAACTGACTTTGGGTATGGTGGGGCAAATGTATAATTCTAACACTTGAGAAGCAGGAGAATCAGTAATTCAAGGCCATCTTTGGCTACATAACAAACTGGAGGCTAGCCTGGGCTGCATGAGACCATGTGTCAAAAAAATAATTCTTGTTGGAATCAGTTTTGTGAATCTTTAGAAATTCACTGTGCTAGTGACTGTGCCAAAGAACAAACCTTTAACAGTGAGAGAAACCTAAAATATCACATTTCCCAGAAGACCAGAGCAGGAGCATGGAAGATGCTCCTTCCTAGCCAAAAGGTCCTGGGTCCAATGAGGCAACCTCCATTGCCAAGACGAAAGGTCTTATCAACATTTATGTAGTGGTGTCCCAGTAGCGATGGTCCAGGAAACGCCTGTCAATCTGAATGGCTATCTTGCATGGTGGGTAGAGATGGGCATGTGTATGTTAAAGCCACAGTTCATAGTCTTTGTCCCCAGAGAAATTCTGCCAAATTTGATGGAAAGAACTCATCCACTGAACGTCCTGGCCATGGAGCTGAAGTCAATGATAGTCATTGATCAACAGGCCAGGCCAGGCCTACAGGAAAGCAATGGAATTTCTGGCTTACTAATGTGAGCCATGTGACTTCCCATCTCTAGCTCTATGCCTCCTGGGCTCAGCCTGGACCAGTTGCATTGCATGGCTGTCTGTCAACAGGAAGCCTGCAATTATGTGCAATCTAGTGGCAGCTCTAATAACTGCCGTAATTTCCAAGTAGTGATGAATGTAATGATATTTTGAGATATCTGCAACAACGGAAGGAGATATGGAAATACACATTATTTTCACTGTCGACAGTGTCTCCCGCCCTGTGAATGTCTACGCTGCTTGTCCACATTCCTCATTGAAAGAAATGCTGGATTCCCAGTCAAGGCCCAAGGAAACAAGACTGTTGTGCCACTTGGTTCCATAAGGTCATTTGAGCTGAGTGTGTGGACTCAGCTTGGGACACATTCATGTGGAGCCAGCCAAGAAAGAATGTGGTGGGACATTTTCTGGTAAGGCATAAACAAGCACCTGTTAGCCCAGGGTAGTACAGACAGGTCAGAGACATTCTACTCATGTCTGTTTAGCAAAGCAGTGGGTGCACTGAGCTTACTCCCAGGAGATCACTGCTCCTGGAGCTGCCTGGACCCAGCTGCTCTGGCTGGGGTCCTTCTTTCCTAAGGCTCACATGACCCTGGTGAAGAGCCCTGAGACTCCTTGGAGGAATTGCTGAGATGTAGGAAAGCTGACCCACTTAAACTAAACTCATTTCTTTTTTTTTAATATTTATTATGTATACAGAAGAGGGTACCAGATGTCATCAAAGATAGTTGTAAGTCACTATGTGGTTGCTGGGAATTGAACTCAGGATCTCTGGAAGAACAGTCAGTGCTTTTAACCTCTGAGCCATCTCTCCAGCCCAACTAAACTCATTTCTTTATACCCTGAATCTTACCAGGAGCCTACAAGATGGAGTGTTTCCCTGCTAGGAAACTATCTCAGCAAAGTCTGAGAAGGGCAGAAAGTGCTGTGCCTGTGAGATCCTTGCTCTTTGTCCTGACCTGATTTCACCCCCACAACACTCTCTTCCTGGCTGGCTTCCCATATGCCGAGGCTCAGCACTTCGGGCTTGCATTTCTGTTCCTCACAGACTCCACTGAGGAGATTTAACCACATGGCTTCACCATTTAAGCAAGAGGCTAGGAAAAGAGAGACTAACAGCATTTGTCTTCATGCCCATAGTAAAGGACCAGACATAATCCCCAGCAAAGTGTCCCTTCCACAGTGAGTGGAGTGTGTGGTCAGGGTCTCTTCAGAGTCAAAGCAAAGCCATCTCTAGCTTTTGCACTCAACTTCAAGCCTATAGGGGATGGTATCTATTTCCAAATACACTAGAATCCTCACAATAAAAGACTATAAACAATTTCCCATCCCACCCCTTAATATACCAGACCATTTAGATTGTCCTCAGGAAACACAGGCTGTCTCTAGCAACTTATAAAAGTGTATAGTTTCAGAGGGTGAAAGTTTACGGCCATCCTCGTGGGAAGCAAGACAGAATAGGCATGGTGCTGGAGCAGTAGCTGAGCGCTTACATCTCGATCCACAAGCACAGCTACAGATCGCTAACTGGGAACTTTCAAAGTTCACCCCAGAGACACACTCCCTCCAGCAAGGCCACACCTCCTAATCTTTTCCTAATAGCTTCACCAATTGGGAACCAGGCATTCAAATATATGAACCTATGAGGGAGGGGCATCCTCAGTGTTAGCCCTCCCCCTCCGTCCGGCCTTAGCTATGTTGCGGCCACGCCCCCTCCCGCAGAGCTTGTTTGCAGGGCACGCCCCTGGGAGTGTCTATATGGTGACCATCCCTTAAAGAGAGACACCACCACGTGGCAGTACTTCCTTTTCTCTGCTCCCTTTCTTCTTCCTCTCTCTCTCCCTCCCTCCCTCCCTCTTTCTCTCTCTACTTCTCCCTCCTCTTCTCCCTCCCCCCTCCAAAATTTCCAATAAACTCTAAATAGCATTCTGGCAGGGTGTTTCGTCTTTCCACGCGCAAAATATACTAACACTCACCGCAACCACTACAGAAGCTGCCTCACAGCTAGTGTGGAGTGTGGCAGCGGGAGAGCCTGATATAAGTCTTTTAGGAACTTAGACTCAAGACAAACTCAGGATTTGAAGCAGAAAAAAAATCAGGACTAGACAACATGAAGCCGAAGTAAGATTTTATTAAAGAGAGAAAGACTCAAGAAAAGAATAAAGGCACACTAAGAGCGTTGTGTGGGCTTCCCAGGGGAGAGTCATAATCATCCCAACTTTAGCCATCTACACCATGTTGGTGGCTCAAGTTACCACTCAGAAGGTTGCTAAGCAACGCTTTTCTCCTAGTCCCCCTCTTTTTGATAAGTGAGATTATAAGGTGGCCGTAGAACCGTTTTAGAAGGAATTATAATCTGATAAAGTGAAACCGGAAGCCACTAGGGTGACACGGGCCTTAGAATGTGTCTTTCCCTGTATTGCTTTTCTGGTTGGGAGTTGAGAGCAAGTGTGGCAAATTTTATGTCTGGGCCCTAGGTCAATCAGTGTAAAAATAATTTATGCCTGTGAGTAATTCTGTGACTCTGTGGGACTGCAAAACTGCAGGTCTGTGGGGCTGAACCTTGAGGCTAGGCCCAGAAAGTCCTGTCCAGAATCATTTACAACATGTACCTCCCCATGTAGCCCTAGTTGTTGTGGATCTCTCTGTGTAGACCAGCCTGGCCTCAAACTGCCTGAGTGATGAAATGAAAGTTAGTTAGTAACGCACTCCACCCCCGCAGCTCAAATCATGTATTCATTCCAGTTGCCTAGGAGATCCATCAATTCTCCTATCAAACTCCCAGCCAGGATACACACCTGTATTCACACTTTCATCTGGTCATTCTAACATCACCTTCCTCTCCTCACAAGAGTGGAGTGTGTGTGTGTGTGTGTGTGTGTGTGTGTGTGTGTGTGTATCCTGAAGAATGGTCCTCTTCTATCAGGGAAGATCATTTTTTTTAACCAAGTAGACAGTTTTAGGATGGACACATGAAGTTTGGTGAAGGAGAAAGGAATATCTGCTTCGCATTCTTCATGATACACACACACACACACACACACTATAAATACAACTTTTAAAACATAAAAAAGTAATCATCGCAGTCTAATACAAGATAACATAATGCCCAGCAGAGAGAAAATACCAAGTGAATGGCCGTCAGTATCCTCCATTGAGGCCTACAGCAGGTTCCCCAGAGGCAAAGCCTGAGTCTAATATGCTAATTTTCCTGAAGGCTCTAAGTAGTGCTGGCTGAAAAGATCTGGGTTTAGGAATGCTTATAGACTTCCCCAAAGACTCTGCTCCTGGGAGTGGGAGCTCAGACTGATGTCACAGGGAAACTGCAACTTCAGTCTCAGCCCGGGAGGGGTAGAGACCTTGAGGATGAGGATGATAGTGACAGCTGACTTCTCCATGTCTCTCCTCTCTACAGACCCCTAGGAAAGCTCCTTCAGCCCTCCCCAGCTCTGCCTGTCTTACAGTCTCTTCCCTTTTGTGTCCCCAAGGCATTCCTTTCTGAGAGATGGGGCAACTCCTGACATACAACCTCCAGAAGCACACACAGAGATGTAGCCACTGGGGACACAAAGCACAGAAATAAAACAAGCTAAGGAAGCACTGTCTACTTCCTGCTGCCAGCCACAGGGTTTGGAGCTTCTCTCTCAAATTTCTGCTTCCCATCTCTGGCCTCATATTTCTGGATGTGTCCAAAAGAAGCTTATCCCAGAAAACTGAGTTATATAGAAAAACACTTAACACCCTTAAACTGACGTGATTTAACTTGTAAAGGGCACTTCACTCTAAGTATTACACATGCTTTAAAACGTCTTCAAATATCTAAAAGAAAAAGGATTTGAAGAGCCTCACTATTCACCAAGTCTTTTCTGCTCTAGGTTGACCTTCAAATGTTAAGTCCTGTCCCCGAGACAGTGTGGCCCATGGAAAGAGCTTTGGAGCTAGGAAAGCAGCTGGTAACCACCATGCCATCCAGCACCATCACCACCTCCAGCTGCTGCTGACCTTTAAGGACCAGAGGCCTCAGGTGTGCAGACTGAGACGTGGTTAAGTGTTTGAAGGGTAGCATAAGGGCCTGTTTTCCTTTACCCACACCCACATAAAAGCTGGGCATAGGGCTAGAGACATGGCTTATCAGTTAAGAATGTAAACTACTCTCTCAGAGGACCTGGATTTGGTTCCCAACACTCACATTGTATGGCTCAAAACTGCCTGAAACACCAGCTCCAGAGGATCTGACATATCTACCCTCTATAGGTACCTGCACATACATGTGCATACATACACATGCATAAATTTTGTTTTGCTTCATTTGATTCTTTATTTAAAAGTTTTCTTAACATACCCACCACTGTCCTCCCTCCCTTCCCTCTTCCCAGACATCCCCCAGCTTCCTCCATCCACTCCTCAGAAGGGGTAAGGACTCCCAGGGTGAGTTAATGCAATCTGGCATATTCAGCTGAGGCAGGACCAAGCCTGGACCCCCAGCCCCATATCAAGGCTGATCCAGGTGTTCCTCTATAGGGAATGGGCTCCAAGAAGCCAGCCCATGCACCAGGAATAAATTCTGGTCCCACTGCCAGAGGCCCCACAAACTGCCCACACCATTTGACTGTCACCTACATTCAGAGGCCTTAATTCAGTCCCATGCAGGTTCATCACCTGCCATTTCAGAGTCAGTGAGCTCCCAATAGCTCAGGTCAGCTGTGTGTTTTCCCCTTATAATCGTGATCCTTTTGCTCACATAATCCCTCCTCCCTCTCTTCAACTGGACTCAGCCCAGTGCTTAGCTATGGACCTCTGTATCTGCTTCCAACAGTTGCTTATTTTATTTGTTTTTCCAGATAGGTTTTCTCTGTGTAACCCTAGCTGTCCTGGAACTTACTTTGTAGATCAGGCTGACCTTGAACCTAGAGATCTGCCTGCCTCTGCCTCCCAAGTGCTGGAGTTAAAGGCATGCACCACCACACCTGACAACACACTTTTTTAAGCTGGGCATAGTGATGTGAATTTGGAAGATAAAGGCAGAAGGCTCTCTGGAGCTCACTGGCCAGCCAGCCTAGCCAGCCTGGTGAATGTTCCAGGCCAGTAAAAGATCTTGTCTGTCAAAAAAACAAGGAAAATGATTCCTGAGACAAAACCCCTATGATTGTCTGCTGCCTTTTGTAGGAATGCACACAGAGACACAGTGTACACACACATGCACACAACGTGGGGGGATGGGCTAGAACAGCCAGAATCACCTCTGCAAAATAACATTCCTTAGGGTCAACTGGACAGTCAGCTTCAGGGTCCAGCTTCTCCAATCAATAACTGGTCTTCAGGGACCTCTTAGCAAATACCCAGTTGACTTCTGAGGAGTCCACCACTGGGAAATGGTGTCAGTGGTTCAAGAGAGCATAGCAGTGAAGGCCCCTCCCACCAGGGCCCCCTATGGTACTCTCCAGTCCAGAGGTACATCCAGTTCAAGGCAGAGCAAAGCACTGGCCTCCGTTTCCGAAGAGGTCCTGTGGATCGGTTGGATTGGGACTGCCAGAAATCTGGGTTTATTCCTGTCAGCCACTGAGTAAGAGTCTTAACCCATTCAGGCCACTACAACAGAAAGCTTTCGGCTGGTGGTTTATAAACCGTTTACCACTTGCAGTTCTGTAGTCTAGAAAGTCCAATAGCAGATGACATCAGAGTGAGCATCTTCAAGAGCTTGTTTTCTGTTTCAGAGATGGTGTGTTCTTGCTTCTGGATCCTCACAAGGCTGAGCTATTCCATGGATGGGCTCCATGGAACTCTCTAGAAGCACAAAAGCCACCCCTGGGAGTTCTATGCTCATGACCTAGTCATTTAAAAGCCACTTTGAGGACTGGAGTCTTCTGTAGAAATGGTGACATGATGAATCACTGGCATTTAGACCATAGCATCTGGTGAACTGAGATCCGAGAGCTGAGGGGCAGATGTTTCTGTCATAGGAGTCCAATGTGGTATTGTCAAAAGACACAGGATAAGGATCCCGGGAAGATGGCTTAGATGCAAAGTCCAAATCAGTCCCAGGAAGCCATATAAAAAACCAGACATGAGCCTGTCATAAAGTCGCTCACCTTTAATGCCAGCACTCAGGAGGCAGAGGCAAGAAGATCTCTATGAATCTGAGGCCAGCCTGGTCTACATGGTAAGTTCCAGGACAGCCAGGGCTACGAATGAGACTTTGTCTCAAAACAAACAAAACCCCAGATGTGGGTGTGTATAACTGTAATGGCAGCACTCTCCTGGAAAGAGGGGAGACTGAGGCAGGGAAATTATCCAGCAGCTCACAGTCAGTGGCCTGGAATATTCAGAAGAGCAGCAGAAACAGAGAGACCCTGCCTCAGCGAGATAGAAGGTGGAAATTTTCCTATGACCTCCACAAATTCACTATGGCATGTGCATGTCTGAACACACAGAGAGAGAGAGAGAGAGAGAGAGAGAGAGAGAGAGAGAGAGAGAGAGAGAGAGAGGAGAGAGAGGCGAGTAAATAATGAATGATTTTTTTAAGAGACAGTATTGTGTACGGGCATGTACACACAGTCCTAGATTATCCTCATTCTGTATTCTTCCCCTCACTTTCTCCCTTTTATTGAGACACTATATTTGTCTGGCTTGCCTGTAACTTGCTATGTAGACCAGGCTGGCCTCAAACTCACAGAGATCCATCTGCCTCTACCTCCCAAGTGCTGGCATTAAAGGCCTGCATCACCACCTACCCAGCTTCTGTCTAGTATTCAAACCCTGCTTTTCCTACTAGCCAACTATGTCTCTGGGTAAGTTACCTGCCTCCACTCAGCCTTAGAATTCTGTCTGTAAAATGGTGTGGTGAGACCTCTCACTGCATGTTTCCACAACACAGGGGATCCACAGAATAGCTGGTGGCAATGTTAGGATGGACCCCTAGCACCAGCCTCTAAGCCCTTGCAGCATGGGGTCCATCTCCATTGCTGAGATAGGTTGCCCAGTTCACTCTAGCTGACATACACCTTGAGAAAGTCATACTGGGAATATAGCTCAGTTTGTAGCTTGCTTTTTTATCATGCATGAATAGGGCTGGGTTCCATCCCCAGAGCTGCACAAACCCAAATGTGCTGCTGCAGGCCTGCAATGCTACCACTTAGAGGGAGAGCCAGGAGACAATAGGAACCGAAGTTCAAGGTCGTCCTTGGCTACACGAGAGTCATCTCAAAATAAACATTAGAAAAGAAATCCATGCTGGACTCCCAGTGGCCTCTGATAATCTGTCCAAGAGCTCATGTCTCAGCAGTTCCCTGGGCTGTGCTATGTCTTTGCTCCATTCATCCCGGTGTGGAGAGAGAGAGTGCTGACCAGACCCCAAACACCTACACAGTTCTCCAGTTCCTAGAGGTGGGGGTCCCCTAAGGCCGGGCAGGAATGAGATGGAAGATTTGGACTAATCCTGACCCAAATGAGGGCCTAATTCCTGCTGTAAACATCTGTCAGCTGCCAGTTAACAGTTCCTGCAGGCTGAGCTGGGGCTGGGAAGGGTCTCTGCACTGCAGAAGCCATTGGCCTATACCTAGGGTGTTGTTTTTCTCCATCTTCCTTGGTTTTTCTGTTTTTGGAATGTGAATATAAATTTTATAGAGGGGCCTGGTCTCTGTTCACACCGGGTGCTAATAACCCACAGCTGAAATCAGAGGTGCAGAGGAAAATGGGGAGGTGTGGGGCCCACAAGGCTGCAGTTACAGGAATGGGGGTGCTGGGGAAGGGGGCCAGGAGGATATTTAATATTGAATTTGCTTCTTTTTTTTTAATGTGGAAAGTTTTAGACACAAACCGGCCCCTGTGTTTAAGTCATTAAAACATCTTTAAGCATTTCTGGTTTGAGTTTGTTCTGCAGTCATCCTGGTTCCTGGAACATATTTTATTTTTCTTTTAAGTTGGTAAAAGCAGCGGGGGAGGGGCGGGGCAGCAGGGGATGCATTTCCAGCAGATTTTGTTGCTTCTTGTTTCTAGGCTGGGGGAAGACTACAGAGGAGAGGACAAGGCCTCTTGCCTGGTGGTCAGGTCCCAGGGACCCCAATCTGGACCCATGCACTTGCTAACAGCATGTACTTTCTGTCAGGGAGCCAACAGGAAAGTCAGAACTAGCTGGGTTGAGGGAGGAGGGTGCACAGGATGGGAGCTGGCTGGCCCCTGTGGAGTCCCAGTAAGGAAGCCTCACTCCTGCTCTGTCCACACCCACTTTGAAGCCCCAACAACACAGTCTCAACTGTTCTCACATTCCATCAAAGCTGAGTGTCTGCCTAGGCGTGGGCAGTGTCTCTACCACCAGTCGGGGGCCAGGGAACACAGAGAGGATGCTAAGGGTCAGTGGGTTCCTGCCATGCCTCCCGCTGGAACACTTGGAGCCTGCATCCTTGGCTGTCAAGACCAAGCCTCTAACCACACAGCAGCAACATCTGGAGTCTTGAAGGAGGAAGCTTGGAATCTGGGTTCTTGGGTCATGATGCTGGAGTCAGGACTGTCTAGAAGCATAGCCAGAAATGGCTACATGATGTCCCTGCAGACGCTGGCCTTTCAGAGGAGACCCCCAGGCCTGGCTGAGACTTAAGTGGGCCAAGTCTAGAAAGTGGGTCAGTCACCTTTGCACTGCTTGCAGCCAGAGGATGGGCACCCCTCAGGAGGCAGCGGGTGTTCAGGAAATGGAGGTTTGTGATGCCAAGAGGACCTTCTCCACCCAGCCCAGCTCTTCAGGGAAGCTCTATACCTACTCTGCTTGAACAATAGGGAGGACCACAAATCTTGGGTGGGGGTATGAGGAAATACAAGAAATGTGCCGTTTTCCAATTATCTGTCACAATATTGGAAAACTAGAATGGATATGTGCCTAAGAGATGACTGTTGGGTTAACAGGATGGAGAGGCCAACAGGACTCTCAGGAGCTCCATGTTGTGAAAGACAGAGTCACTTTGAGAAAGCATGGTCTGCTGGCCTCATGCCTTTAATTCTAGTGCTCAAGAGTCAGAGGCAATGGCATTCTGAACTCAAAGCCATCCTAGTCTACATAGTAAGACTGTCGCAAAAATAAGTAAAATGTTTTAATATTAGTTAATTAATTAAAAAGAAAACAGTCTTAGGACGCTCCCTTCCAAGTGAGCACCCTTTTCCCCATTTGAGGTGGGGACAGCAGAGCAGCCTGGTGGTCAGTCACTCCTATCCCAGATCTCTGCAGCTTCTAGGCTGGACCAGGTGCTGATACCACAAGGATCAGGGAAACTGTTGAGGCAAAACCAGTTGGTAGTAAGCTAGGGGCAGAGGAGCATCCAAGCTGACCTAACAGGACCTGAGCAGCTTGTAGAAGAACTGAACAGCACAGGAAAACAAGACACACCTCCCAACCTACCTGGGCAGCCATGTAGACACACACGGTGCAGGCTCTGCGTCTCTGGGAGCTTTCTCTAGCCTGGATCCTTGCACTGTGGCCAGCATGCCAGCACACTCTTAAAAGACATGATGTTAAGCACAACTCCCTTGGTGGGGTGGGGAGTGACCTGTGTTTATTCTACTGCTGGGAATTCCATCAGTCACAGGACCCTGGGGTAGCTTCCACCTCACTGAGGGAGAAAGGATGACATCCCCTGTGGGCAAATAGGATGAACTTGAGTGGTCTGCAGTGCAAAGAGGGTGCCTGCATCAGATGGGAGGCCCTGGTGGTGCTTCCCAGAGGACCACACACACACACCCTATGGAGTACAGCATTACCCACCATGCGCCCTGCCTGGCAGAACTGTCCAGGGCCCAGAAGACCCAAATAGCTCTGTCTAGTGGCTACAGTTCTATGCTGCAAACCAGCTAGGCCATGGGCAGTAATTTGGCTCTGAAAACTGATGCCATAGAAACGCTGAGAGCTGACAAGGCTGGTAGCCCGGTAGGTCAGCGCCTGTCAGTTCATTTGGATATGCAAAGCCTAGGCACCAGCGCGGCTACTGCACTGTAATTGGTGTCAACTGGTGGAATGCCATAATTACTACTGTCTTGGGAGGTGGCATCCAGGTCCAGGTCCGGGTAGCACGGATCCTGAAGCTCTTCCCTGAGGGCAGTCTAGGCCATGGACTCCAGGCTCTTCCATTCCTTTCCCTGTGAAAAAGGGAAGAATATAAAGAGTGAGGAGGCCATTCCCCGTGCATCTGAGGAAAGGACCTGGCAGGCTCAGGCCTTTGGGTCTTCACCACAGCAGAGTATCCCCCATAATTAGACTCACAGCCACAATTACCTTCATGGTCTTTATCTTGGCTGATCTTTACTGCAGCCAGTGAAGTCTGCATTATTAAACCCTCCCTTACAGATAATCTTTTTAAATGAGTTTGGGGGTGGGGTACAATTCTATCTAGTAGCTGGAGAGAGACAGCCAGATAGAAAAGCTACAACTCTATTCTCTCAAGCCTGCAGCTGGTGGGAATTCGTCATCTATGCACTAGGCACTCTGAGTGTGGGATGTCCATGACCTTGGAGGTGGTCACTTGGGGCTAGCCATGCATGCTATCAAGTCTTAAAGTTTGGAGAGCGAGTAGGCACTTCAGGCTTATAGGACAAGGCTGGCAACATCTTTACTGCAGGGTGGTCTTGTGACTCAAAGGACATTTAACTCTGGTTTCTACCCGACAGTTGCTAATATCGCCTGCATCCAGCCCTTCCCCAGATGCAAATGCCCAACTGCCTCCAGAATCATCAGAAGGAAGTGACAGCTGGGAGCTCCTGGTCCAAATGGACTCCGGGAAGAGCCATGCTAGACCCGTGCTCTACCGCTGGGCCTGGCAGGAGAGATGATACCAGCAAAAACAGAGTAGGGGCTGGAGAGAGGGCTTAGCAATCACAAGTGCTGCTGCTCTTGGAGATGACCTGGATTTGGTTCTCAGCATCCAAATAAGGCAGCCCACAGCCTCCTATGCTGTAGGATGGCCCTTCTGTACACTATGAATATGTGTTGCTTTCATTAGTTGAAAAATAAAACTTTTGGCCAATAACCAAGCAGAATAAGGCTAGGTGGTACATTCAGACTAAAGACAAAAATGAAGAAGGGTAGAGTCAGAGAAGAAGGTGTAAGTTGCCCAAGAAGCAGGATGTGAAAGAAACAGTAAGCCATGGGCCATGTGGTAATACATAGATTAATAGAAATGGGTCAATTTAAATGTAAGAGCTAGCTAGAAATAAGCCTGAGTCATAGGCCAACATTCATAATTAATGTAAGCCTCTGAGTGGTTATTTGTGAATAGGCAGGCAGGAGAGATTTGTCCATTTACAAATGGCATCAAACATAGGGCACCAGATGTACCACAATCCTAACTGGTCTTAATAACAAAAACCTAGAGCCAGATATGGTGTCTCCTCCTGGCACGAGCCTTTAATCCCAGCACTAGAAAGGTGTAGAAAGGAAGTGATATGACTGAGTAGACAGAGGAGACAGAGCTCGGGCCCACCCTTTCAGTCTGGGGATTCAGGAGAGGTAAGAAATTTCTCTAGTGGCTGCTCTTCTGTCTCTGGTCTTTCAGCATTTACCCCAATATCTGGCTCTAGGTTTTCATTAAGACCCATTAGGATTCACACTATATTCCCATAGCTCCGGTTTCAGGTATCCAGTGCTCCAGGACACCTGCATTCACATTCACATACAGGAAGACACACGTACCCCTAATTAAAAATATTTGTAAATGTGGCTTAGTGTGGTAGCATAAGCCTTTAATCCCAGCATTTGGGAGGCAGGGCCAAGTGGATCTTAGTGAGCTCAAGGCCAATCTAGTCTACAAAGAAAGTTTCAGGACATTCAAGGCTGTTACACAGAGAAACCCTATCTCAGAAAAAAAAAAAAAAAAAAAAAAAAAAAAAAAAAAAAAAAAAAAAAAAAAAAAAAAAAAAAAAAAAAACCCTGACAAAAATATATTTTTAATTAAAAAATAAGGAAGACAGCCATGCTTACACCTTTAATCTCAGCACTAGGGAGAGAGAGGCAGGTGAATCCCGGTGAATTTGAGGCCAGCCTGGTCTACATAGCAAGGACAAAGCCAGTCAATGATTCATAGTGAAAATGTGTCTTAAATAAAATAAATGTCTATCTGCTTCTATTTTTATTAATACCATATACCAACAGTCTTAGATTAGTGATAAAAGTTTATACTTGAAAACTTAAATAAAAACTCTACATTTTAAAAGACTTTTAATTTTTTATTATGTGTGTATGTTATCTAATTGTGTGTAGGAGGAACTGGAGCTTCGAATGGCTGTGAGCATCCTACGGTGCTGGGAACTGAACCTGAGTCCTGAAAGAGCAGAAGCACTCTGAACTGCTGAGCCATCTCTCCAGTCCCAACTTATGCTCTAGTCTAAGCCGTTACTGAAATTGCTGTCTGTTCCCTAGAAGCAGTGTGTGAACTGTGCATCCCATGCTAAAGAGGATACCCCACCTGGTCCTGCAGTCCATCTGAAGAATTCTCATGGATGCAGCATCTCAGGTGGACTCCAGGAAAGCAGGCTCTTGGAAAGCAGATTTGTAACTAGTCCCAGTGCTTGGAGCTACCTCAGTTAGCTTGTGTCAACTCCTGGATCTGCACAGGCTGCAGACAGCAGATTCAAAAATAAAACACCCACACATCTACAAAGACAAAGTAACAAACCCCTGCTCTTCCAGTGAGTCTCTGCAGGGATGGCCGCAGCTTCTAAAGCATGAGTTCACTGTCTAAGGTTCATTCCACAGGTACCACTCCACCTCCAGAATTATACAGTTTTCTGATATAAATTACTTTTTTCTTTCTTTTCATTTTAATTTTTTTATTTTGAGACAGTGTCTCACTATGTATCCCTGGCTGTCCTGGAACTTCCCCATGTAAAACAAGCTGACCTTGAACTCACGGAGATCCACCTGCCTTTGCCTTTCAACCGCTGGGATTAAAAGCATATACCATTATCACCCCTGGCCCACAAGTTACTTCTGTCTGGCTTTTTAATCCTTTAGTGCCTGGTTGAGTGTTTCCTATTACAACCATAGAGCCAACTGGCTTTTCTGGTCACCAGTGCTATTTAGCTGTTATATATTTCCATCTTACCATGGTGGAGTGTTTAAAATGGTCCCTTTTGTGATGTCTAATGCATTAGATGTCTTATTGATCTGGAAATGGAATGACAAGTACAGAATGTTTCAGAGGCCACCCTGTCCAGATGTCTGGCTACCTACCACCCAGGGGCCATCAGACTATCCAATAGTCAACATGGACTGGTGCCCCAAGCTTTCTTCTTTGCTTGACTAGACTGGGTCCCTTCTAGCCCAGCTCTGCCCGGTGCTCTCCCCAGGCTCTCCTTCCTTCCCTGACACTTAAGTCTTTGTTGCAACAGGGTAAAGGAAACTTTCAGAGTGATCAAGGTGTCACTTCAGGGCTGTCATCCCTAATGGTGGTCAGAGTCTCTCAACAGGACCTCAGAAGCAATATGTTCAGATTCTCAGCATACTGGAGAAATGGAGACCCAGTGAGAGACGGATCTCCACCTAAGGTCACCCACCTAGCTTGTGGATCATGGTAGAAGTTGAACTCAGAATTCTTGACCTCCAAAGACGTTGGCATAACCTACAAAGATAGCCTCTTGGTAGATTTTTTCGTCACAAGTCAGTCCCTGCAGTGTTCTGTCTGACCAAGAGGGCTATGGGGAACTCCCAGCTGGTCCTGGGGTGGCTCATCTCTACCCTCCCCGACCCATACCCAGCCCCTCTAGCTCTGCACTGCTGGTAAAGTTTTTCTCAGAACATGGTGGGTGAGAAGCCGTTGGCTGTTTGGGTCTGTTTTGTGTTTGGCTTTGCCTGCTTGCTTGTTTTTCAGACAGGGCTTTTCTGTGTTAACAGCCCTGGCTGTTCTGGAACTCTCTTTGTAGACCAGGCTGGCCTCAAACTAAGAGATCCTCCTGCCTCTGCCTCCTGAGTGCTGGTATTAAAGTTACACCACACCATGTGTTTGTTTTGAGGCAGTATCTTTGTATAGCCCAAGCTGGTCTGGAACTTTCTGTCCTACATCAATCAAGCCCATGACATTTTTAAAAATACCATTCACTCATCAGACAGGTACTAACATCAACCGTCCTGTGTATTTGTCTTGTGCTAGAGATGAGGGTACAAAAATGAACCAGGGTTACTGCCTTCAAGAGAAAAGCAAAGCTTGAAGACAAGGCTTGTATGTTTGTAAAATAGAAGCAGAGTTCATGCTGGGGTAGTCTAGGAGGGCTGCTCAGAGGAAGTGGGGCTAGATACAGAAGGATGACAGCAGACAGCAGGCAGAGAGGGTTGGCAGTGTTGATAGCTTTGGAAGAGGTACCAATCTTCCCACCAAAATCAAGATCAGGACACTAAGCAACTTACCTTGGTATCTTTCTCCCTCCACTGGGTCTCACAACATACATGGCCCAGGTGATGCTCAACCCATGATGCATTGCCATTATTACCCTTGTGCTGGGATTATAGGTGTGCATGTCACCTACCTTGGTTTTCCTCATGCCACTGATTTCATTATACAGCCGCCAACATGTCTAAATGCCTTGGCACATGGCTGTGTTCTGTCTTCTCTATTAAGTCCCCAGGGTCCCAACTCCCTTCACTGCTTCCTGTCCCTCCTGCAACTCAGATAGCTTGGAGACCTGTGTTCCGGTCACCCTTTCCCCCTGCGCCTCTCACTCCCCTTTGTGTTCTGCTTCCTCCCCCCTTGCACCCCAGCTTTGTCCCTCCTATCTCCTTCTCCGTCTCTGCTGGATGCTGGGCAGATGGACAGATCTGGAGGGAACCCTCCAGAGCAGCGAGCAGGTCATCTGCAGCCCAGAGGCCCCTGACTTTCCCTGGGGAGCCTGGCTTAGCACCCAGCCAGACCCTTGGCCTGGAGCTGCTTCCGAGAGTCTTCACTGTGGAAAGACTTACTATGGCATGGCGACACTGCCCTCTACTTGGGAGAACAAGGAGGAAAATCTGGGGACTTTGAAGGTAGAGAGACTTTCACCTCTCAGCACCTGTGAGGTCTACTTGGAAGAAGTTCCCTCCCCCACCATCTCCCAGTTCTGCTGCTGAGATGGCTCTGCTCCCGTTTCAACCAGCACCAGATCCATTTATAGCATCAATTTTATTTTCTCCAGCCCCAGCTCGCTCCTGGCTCCCCAGGGGCACCCGATCCAGAATGCCAGGCCCTGCTTCCTCTTCTCCTGGAACATGCTGACTCCCTCCCTTGGGCGCCGGGGGAGTCGGCAGGATAATAACCTTCGAGAGGAAAACTCTCCTCTCTCTGCCTTCTAATCTTCAGCGCTACCAAATTAGAAAAGGCATCAGAAGCCCATTGGGCAGACTGCCGCAGGGATGTCATGCCATTAACCCCGGGCCGCCTCCTGCTGGCTCAGGCAGCCAGGGGATGTGTCAGACCTTCCCAGCCCCCTGATTCTGTCTGGAAGCAGAACTCTCCATACCTCAGCCTTCTCTTCCCCATCCTTCAATCTCATTCTCATCTCCCCATCCATTTCCATACCCTTGTCCATCACATGATCCCAGTACCCTGGGCTCTGATCAAAGCCTGGATCCAGAGGGCATTTGCCACGCTGCTGCCCCTGTAGAGCCTGATCTGGACAGAAATGCCCACATATGTGAACACACATACCCACTGATGTGTACACACATCCCCACACATACACACCAGTTGGCTTCTCTGCATGTGCAGAGAGAGATGGAAACTAGTTCACGTCTGTACCCATAGCGCCCTGCTCCAGATGGGGCTTATGCATGTTCAGTGTGCCTTCACCGAACCCGCATGACTAGCAGGTAGCACTTGCTGTTCATACACACCACGCATTAAGCATGCAATCTCTGCTCTATTTTATCAATTTTTATTTATTTTTATTTTGTTATATAAAAATCACAGTGTCTAAGCTGACCTGAAATGCATGATAATCACCCCAAACCCCTGCCTCGGCCTTTCATGTGCTAGGATCATAGGAGAGAGCCACCAAGAACCAGGTTATTTCTTCAGACAGCATCTCACACTTGTAGCCGAGACTATCCTGAACTCTGACTACATAGCCCAGGCTCAGATCTGTAGCATTTTTCTTGCCTCAGCTGCCCAAGTGCTGGAAATACAAGCATGAGCTGTTGTGCTATGCTCATGACTCCTATTTTAGAGAACGAAACTGAATCCCAAATATGCTGAGCAGTGACCCCTCCAAGATTGCCATCCTTCTAGTGATGCCAGCACAGCCGATGCCAGCAGACCCCCAGCTCTCACTGTCTTGTGAAAGGGACAGCTTTGCCAGTGAGGGGACTGAGCCTCATGTCACCTGTGCCGTGCCTTGGAAGCAGACTTCTTCCTTCTGCCTGATGCCACTGAGCCCGTGCTCCCGTTCTCTCCTGGAACACAGAGTGCACCCAGCTCCCAGCTCCCGGGAGGGCATCTCACCTGGCCCTAGTGTTGTAGCCCTCATCCCAGGAGAAAGACCAACATCTTCAGTGACTCCCAGGCGCTCACCTCCGTCTCTCTGTTTATGGTCATGCAACCCCAAGTTTTCCCCCCTTTCCACATAAACCCCAAAAGTCTTCCTGCATATAGCACCATTGCAAGAGGGCAGTGTTTGCCACCCAGGGATACCCTGTGTGGTTCCTCTCGGGCTGGGCCTAGAGTGAACTCTGAGTACATGACACTGTTATATTCTTGGGTAACATAGGCTGAACCAAAGCCAAATGCTGCTTCTAGCAGCACCACAACTGCTGTGTGACTGGGGCGGCTCACACCACCTCTGACTCCTCCACTTCTTGTGTACTTTAAATGGCTGGGCTAAGTGAACTCTGGGCCATTTTATTTTGTAAAAATCACATTTGGTTGCAAATATCAAAAGCAAGTCTCGATGGGGTTAGCGTCTAGCACTCACCTTTACCAACCTGGCTAGTATTTGTCCAGCAAAACAATAAATAAGATGAGAAACAATAGCCAGACAGTTCAGAGAAACCCGCTACAGAGTGACACGCTGTTGCAGTCCCAGATACTCCCGGATACCCAAAGCAAGAGGACCCACTAGAGCCCAGGAGCTGGAACCAGCTGGGAAGACATGGAGAGACCCCTCAGGCCCTAAGGAATATACTCTCAAGATATCATGCAGCGCAGAGGCCCCTCCTCAAGTCACATACATGATGGGATTAGCTGAGGGGGGTAGGGGGACAAGGGTGATGGACTCCAACCAGCCACCTCCCTAGCTGCCTTCCTTTACTCTTGCCCAAAACTGTCCTGTCCTGGGCTGTGCAGAATACCTAAGTGCACGTGAGGGTGTCAGGCTCACGCCAAATCCACATATAGATGTTGCTCACACTATGGAAATCCCTATCAGTGTGTGTGTGTGTGTGTGTGTGTGTGTGTGTGTGTGTGTGTGTGTGTAAGGGGGAGAGAGTATACAAGAGATCTGGGGAAGTCTGAGAATACAAAGACAGACCGAGCTGCAGGGATGGAGGGAGGGGTCAGGCACAGAATGATGAGGGTGATAATAATAACAATAACAGGGCTAACACAAATGCTATCTTTTTTTTCTCCCAAGCTGAATGTGAGCCGGAGCAGGGCTGAGGGGATTAATCTCTTAAAAAATAAGTGCCGTGTGAGGAGACAGGCAGTGATTAAGGTTTTAACTGATCAGTCTGCGTCTGACAGTGAACCAGCTATTATCTTAACGGAATCAAACGAACATTCAAAGCCCTGCTCAGCCCCAAACATGAAAGGAGATGTCATCTCCTGGCAGCTGGCAAGCCGCAGGGGGAGCGAGGGGAGAGAGGGATGGAGGAAAGAGGTGAAGAGAGAGAGAGAGAGAGAGAGAGAGAGAGAGAGAGAGAGCCGCACTGAGGAGAAAAGAGGGAAGAGAGAACGAGAGGCTCCACTGCCCCAGTTTCTCTCTCTCTCTCTCTCTCTCTCTCTCTCTCTCTCTCTCTCTCTCCTCTCCTCTCCTCTACACACACACACACACACACACACACACACACACACACACACACACACACACACACGGCACTTGTCTGCTTAGACGCCTCAGTATCTAACCTCTTCTCAAAGGAAGAAGGTGGGACTGGAAGAGCAGAGGCCAGGGAGCAGATGGGAGGCTCTGCTCATTCCCTGGGAGACCAGAGCAGACAGGAGAGGATGTTTCCAGAACTTTCTTTTCCCTCTTGAAGAAAAGAGGGGTTTTGTTTTGTTTTGTTTTGGGGGGAGGGGCTTGGGGGGGAGTCTTTTTCCTCACCCTTTAGAAACAAGGGCACCAGTGAGGGGAATCTAGGGGTCCCTTGGGCCTATATCTTGGGTCCAGATTGATGCCTAGCACTTAAGTGTCTGATGCTTTCCCACATACACACACAAATAGTTGAAGCCCAGAGTGTGTGCATTCCAGACAAGGATCTTACCACCGAGGCCCACCCCAGCACAAGTGTTTGTTAAAGGAGGAAATTTGGAAAGAGCATAGTCTCAGGGTTGGATGGGGTTGGTCTATGGCCATCCCAACCCGAGTCCTGGTGGGTATGGCTTCAGGGCTTTCTGAGGCAGGAAGGGATCCTCAGTGCCAGGAGCTTCAGACAGAGGGACAGCAGCTGAAGGCCATCTGATAAGGACAAATGCCTGTCTCAAGTCTCATCCTCTGCCCTTCACATATGTGGTATGGCTTGCATGCCCAGCACCCACATGGTGGGGCACAACCCTTCATAACTCCATTTCCAAAGCATCTGATGCTCTCTTCTGACTTCCATGGGCACAGCAAGCAGATGGTGCATTCAGGCAAATGCTTGTACACATAAAATAAAATAAACAAATATATATATATATATATTAAAAGAAGTGTACAAACCTGGAAGAGACAAAAAAAAAAAAAATGTAGCGTAAAGCCAGGCACAGAGCCACATGCCTGTCATCCACATTCGTGAGGCTGAAGCAGGAGAACATCAATTCCCGCAGACCCCTCCAGCCTGGGTCAAACAAGAAAGAATAAAAGGAAGAGGTGGTTCAGAAGTTAAGAGCCCTGTCTGCTTTTCTAGAGGACCCAAGTTCAATTCCCAGCTCCCACAGGCAACTCACAGCCATCTAACATCCAGCCCAGGGGATGAGACGCCCTCTTCTGGTCTCCATGAGAACTGGGCATGCACGTGGTACATGGATATACATGCAGACAAAATATCCATATGTAAAATAAATAACTTAATTGAAGTGAAAAGGAAAACTATGAGAGATGGAGAGACACATAGAAAGGGCAACATATTTAAAAAATTAAAAACTGACAGCCACAGGCCACTGTGTATCAGACAATCATTTACCTCAGTTCCTTTCTCTTGCCAGCATGCTTGCTAACTCGAGACAGCCGTTCCTCAGAGAAAACAGACAGATGGTCGTTCCTTTTTCCTCTCCATCACTCACAGACTGTCTCACACACACTCATTCAGACAAGCTCTGTCTCACATATACCATCCCTTGCACACATTCTCCTCTCTCTCTCTCTCTCTCTCTCTCTCTCTCTCTCTCTCTCACACACACACACACACACACACACACACACACACAGCTCTAGGGTTCCTAGTCACAGTCTGCCATTCTGGGCCTGAAGCCTACTTTGGGCCACAGCCAAGTTCCCAGAATCTCCTTTTGATCCAAGAGAAACCAGGTGCAATGCTGCCCATTCCCCGGATGGTGCAGCCATGTGCTTCGCGGTCCTCCCTCCCTCTCCTCTCTTCTCTCTCCCTCTTTCTTTTCCTTTTTCCTCTCTCTCTCTCTCTCTCTCTCTCTCTCTCTCTCTCTCTCTCTCTCTCGGTAGAACCTACCTGTCATGACAGATGGATGGACCTAGCTACAGGAGCATGGCTAACGTATGGCTCAAAGGACAGCTATGAGTAGATACAGCCCAACATAAATCAGAAACGTACTTAGAACATTGTGAAGCATTTGCTGGCTTTGTTGGTTTTCCCGTAAGCCAATTGCATAGTTCTCGGGATGAATTTTGTAGGTGACAATGGTATGCCAAAAATTTGGAATTCCTGGAGCAATATCCTCCCTGCCTGCCCTGGTCCTCTTCCTCATTCTGGCTCAGAACATTCCCTTCAAGCCTATATTGCTGCAGTAACCTACTTTACCATCTCTTCTCTGGGCAATAAACTCATTTACTGTTTATTTGAGCCTTAAGAAATACACTTTACAAGAAGGAAACTGAGGCCAAGACAGGTCAAATTTAAACCTGGAGACCATGTAAGCATGTACAGAAATAGAAAAGCTGGAGTCAGAAAAACCCCCTACATCCACGCTTTGACCATTACCTACCCTGCCCCTTGAGGGCACTCTCTCCCTTCTTGAGACTTTCTTTGCCTCTTTGTCCTCCAGCTTCCTCAAGGACCTGTTATCAGTACCTCTCGTGGACTCCCTAATCGCACAATGCCTGGAGTTTGTTCCCTGCCTGTGTTTATTTTATCTTCTGAGCCACATTATTTATTATCAAGAGTACAAAGGCTGTTTGCCATTAATCACTTCACTCTCATCCCCACTGGTTACCTGGCATGGAGCTAGACACAGGAGTAGACAGAAAACTGACTCCAGGTAACATGAGAGGACTTCCCATGTGGCCGGTATATAATGGTTACTGCCCAAGAGCTGGTGTCCGTTACTTAGCTAGCTAGTTAGTTTTTGCGACAGGGTCTCACGTAGCCCAGGATAGCTTCAGACTCAGTCTGTAGTAGAAGGTGGCCCTGAACTTCTGATCCTGATGCCTCTGCCTCCCAAGCATTCTGATTACTATCATAAGCCACCACATGTGGTCTCTGTGGTACTAGAGGTGGAAATCAAGGTCTCTTATCTTCTAGGCTAGGAAAACTGTTTCCTCCACCCCCAGTGCTTTAATTGGTCATGGATGAGAACATAAATGATTTTTTAAAAGTCCTTTTCTTGCTCATGTTCATACAGGGTGTGGTGAGCTAAAGATGATGCTAAAAGAAGAGGCCTCAAAGCAAAACAGGTGCCTAGAGAACAGGAAGTGGAGCCAGGCAGTCCCCAGTCAGTCCTGCACACCACAGCCTCAGCCTCTGCCTAGAAACAGACCTGCTGAGGAGTCCCACGGCCCAGCCAGCCACTCCCAGCACAGAGCACACAATGATTTGGGACTCTGTTTTAGGTAGAGTTTATTTTGTTCTGTTTTGGTTTTGGGGTTTGGCTTTGTAAGAGGGAAGGGCAAAACAGGATCTCATGTAGCCCAGGTTGGGCTCAAATTCACTATTTAGTCAAAGATGACCTTGAACTTTGACCTCCCTGCTTCTGCTTTCCCAGTGCTGGACTTATTGGTGTACCTCTTCACCAGATTTGAGGTGGAGTTTTTTATATAGCAATAAGAAATTTAAACCAACAAATGTGTTATTTCCATGAAGAGCCAGCTCTAAAGCTTATGAGACTGGCCAGCCCAAGATCCTGTGGGTCCTTAGGAAGGGATTAGGAGTCAAGGTTAGTGTCCATATCCCTGCCATTGAAAATGTGGAAACAATGAATTATTGCAACAATGTGTCCTCAGTTAGTGATGGAGGCACAGCAAGGGCTGTATGAAGTGGGTGTCTGGGAACAGCCGCTGACAAGCAAGTCGGCTCATCTCATTCCAGAACATCTGTGTTCTGCTGTTCACCACAGAGAGGATGGGCCAGCTGCTTCCCAGCTGTTCACAGTGAGTCTACATCAGGGGATCTCAGTGGGTAGAGTGGGACCTAAAAACCCAGAGTCTGGACACCACTGTGGATTTGATTTCTCTCTAATACTTCCACAGATGCTTTTTAAAAAAATACTTTTTAAAGACTGGAGAGATGGCTCAGTGGTTAAGGAAGCCTGCTACTCTTCCAGAGGACCTGAGTTTGATTCCCAGCACTAATATCAGATAACTCACAGTTGCCTGTAACTCCAGAGCCAGGGGACCCTGTAACAATCCCCCATCCTCTACAGGATCTAATCATAGGTGGCACACATACACACCCCACATACACACACACCACACACAGACATTGACACACACACCACACACACAGACACACACTGACACACCACACACACAGACACACTGACACACACACCACATACACAAACACACACATATACACACTGACACACACACTATTTTTTAAAATATGTAAACTGGGGAGCTGGATAGATAGCACTGGGGTTCAGAGCACTTGCTGCTCTTGCAGAGGACCTGGGTTCAGTTCCCAGCACCCACATGGCAGCTCACAATCATCTGTGAATCCAGTTCTGGGGGATGAAATGGCCTCTTTTGTTCCATAGACTCCTGAGTGCACACGGGAGAGAGAAGGAGGGAGGGAGGGGAGGAAAGAGGGAAAGGGAGAGAGAGAAGCACCCTCACACACAATAGATAGATGGATGGATGGATGTGTGACTGGGTGGGTGGGTGGATCGATGGATGGATGTGTGACTGGGTGGGTGGGTGGATCGATGGATGGATGTGTCACTGGGTGGGTGGGTGGATCGATGGATGGATGAATGGATGGATAAATTTTAAAATTTTTTTTTGATTTATTTATTTATTATGCATACAGTTTTACAGAAGAGGGCGCCAGACCTCATCATAGATGGTTGTGAGCCACCATGTGGTTTTGCTGGGAATTGAACTCAGGACCTCTGGAAGAGCAGTCAGTGCTCTTAACCTCTGAGCCACCTCTCCAGCCCCCAGATAAATTTTAAATGCATTCTGGTTTGGAAACTGCTGGGTGAGATCATCCGCCTGCTCCACCCTCCCAAGATTCATGAATAAATGAAGCAGATGGATGGGTGGTTCATCCAATCGCTGTGATTCTCATCTCTGGAGGAGAATTGGGAACAAGAAAGGGGAATCCATCGTGAGAAATGTGGAATTCAGAGGACTTCTCAGACCTCGGTGGGTGTGGGGAAGGTGCTGAAGGCAGCTAGGCTGCAGAGAAGAGGTTTGGGGCAGGGGCCCGAGAAACTAGGGAGGCAGCAAAGCCCCGTGCTCACAGAAGTCACTGTGAAACTGGGCATGGCGATGTGCTTGTGAGGTGGAGGCAGGAGAATTTTCTTTTCCTCTTTCATTTTCATGTGAGGAGGTATCTTGGAGGCCTAAGACTGAAATCAGGAGTCATCCTCCATGACATTTCTACCTTATTTATTGAAACAGGACCTCTCCATCAAACTCAGAACTCACTGACATGGGGAGTCTTGTGAGCCAGCTTGCCCTGGGTCTCCACTCTCCAAGGCTGGACTTACAGGCAAGTTGCCACAGCTACCTAACATTTCTGTGGGTTCTGGAAATCTGAACACCTATCCTCACATTTGCATACAAGCCCTTTTACCTGAGGCATCTCATGTCCCCAGCTCCTGGAAGGAACATCTTGAGTTTGGGGCCCTATCTTAAATTCATATATAAAATAGAAATGATATAACCCCTAATCCCCAAACAGTTACCTTGGGGGCAAGTGTAACCCAGTGTGTGACACATGGAGAGCGCTTGAAAAGTGGTAGCTATGACAACCATTCATAGACTTTTAGTAGAAGCATAACCTACTAAAGAATAGAAGCAACCAAGGGGTCCCCATGTGTCTTCTGCATATTCCCACATAATGGCACACAGTGTGTGCTTAGGGACAGTGGCGGGTTGGGAAGCAGAATCTGGAGTGGGAGGGGCTCAGGGTGTCACAGGAGCAAGCACAGATGGGTACCTCACAAGCTGAGAGGCCAAGGCTCAGAGCTGAGAAGGAGCCCAGGACAGAGTAGACTGTGCTCCTAGAAAGACAGAAGATGAATCTGGAAGAGTTCAGGTACCAGTCCTCACACTAAGGAGAGCTGTCCCTTCAGCTTGTGATGTTCCTCAGTATAAAACAAAACCACTCTCTGGAAAAGGTGTGACATGGAGTAAAAGGTGGAGGAAGAACCAGGGCACATCTCTGTACTGGCTGGGCCTCCAGGGCTGGGATGACTGGGCTCTGAATCTTGGTTTTGCCATGATATAGTTAGGCAGTCACACACCAGCTACTGAGCCCAGCTGCAGCAAGAACTGCGGCTGTCACCATGGTCCCTGATCTGAGGTCCTGGAGGTCTATCAAGAGAGACACACATAAAAGCTTTGGTGGCTCCATCGATGGCCAATGATAGACACATCCAATCAAAGATAAATATTTCACTGCTTCTTCAGAGGTTCTCTGCGTGCAGGATCAAGCTACCTTTTCAGAGCCTGAGAAGAAGACCGGAAAGATCTGGAGTCATAGGGTGGTACCCCGGGTTGGAAGTCTGTGAGAGGGATTGGAGAGGCTTGGGGACCTAGCTGTGTTCACTGCCAGCAGACAAAGTCGGAGAATAAGGGACCCAGACAGGAGTCAGGAGGACCACAGGGCTCACAGGTGTCTCTCTGTCCTCTATGACAGCTCCTGCCAGCTGCCCTGGCGTCCCTGGGTCCCCAGGGTCAGGCCATTACAGGTGAGATTTATCACAGCAGGTGTGCAGCATGACGGTATATTACCCAGGATTATGGACTGTAACAGAATAATCTCCCTAATGTAATTCAAGCTCTCGACATGGCTTATGGCTCCTTAATGTACCTCAGACCGAAGAATTACAGGAACATTCTCCCTCCAGCTCCCCATGTCCCCTCCCTCCCTTCCCTGCCAACCCCTAAATGATTTAGGCAATTGCCTGCAGCCAGATCTCTGCATCCAGTCATAACTCAGCGCAGCTCAGTAAACATGACAAGCCAGAAGCTTCTCCCAGCTTATCACTCATCCAAAGCAGCCTCTCTTTCCTCAAAGGGAAGACAACCTATGAGCCCTGGGATGCTGAGAGGGGTCATCCTGGACACTAAGGTTTGAGCAAGCCCCTATTCAATATGATATTCCTCTAGACTCAGAAAACAACCCCAGAGATACAGAACAATGTTACAGCCAGAGGTTGTAGGGTACTAAGATCTGAGTATCCAAGTCTGTGAACTGACCTTGTGAATGCACACAAGTCAGATTTTAAAAAAAAAAAAGGTTCTTTCCTACTAGACAGTAGTGTTTATTGAGCATTTACTAAGCACTGGCATTATCCCAAGGACTTTAAGTGGTCTATCCATTTAACACTTCCAAAAATGTTCGAGTAGGGACTATTATTCTCTGTTTTACTAAGAAAACTGAGGCTCGGACAAGTGACACCAAGGTCACAGACCTATGGAGGAAGAAGCTGCCACATGAGTCCAGGCGGCCTGGTCCCAGAGTCTGCAGATGATGACCTTCTTTTCTATTCCATGCTATGCTTTATGGTGTCTGGAAAGTTCCCAGCCTCTGGTCCCACAGTTTCATTCATCTACCTGGTCTTCCCACTCCCATGCAGAGAACAGAATGACAGCAGTGACTCTCAAGCTCTCTGGAATGATCAGAGAGCTGAGGTGCCAGCAGCCAGCAGCCAAAAAACATTTGGAAGGCTCTCCACGAAAACCCACGGGGACTTCCCCGACCCAGGCTGCCTTGGCTTCCTCTTCTGCTGCTACACGCTTTCAGGCCAGACACCTCTCCCCTTTCCTAACACAGGCCGGGCTCCCAAAGACGTCAGGACCCGAGGAAGCAGCTGCAGATGGGCAAGACTTCTCCTAAAATCAGCCCAGTCCCAACAAGGCAGCTTTCTGGACGGGAGATACGACTAGTAAGCGCCTTCTGCATACACCTCATCCAGTAAGCGCCTTCTGCATACACCGCATCCAGTAAGCGCCTCCTGCATACACAGCATCCAGTAAGCACCTTCTGCATACACAGCATCCAGTAAACGCCTTCTGCATACACAGCATCCAGTAAGCGCCTTCTGCATACACAGCATCTAGTAAGCACCTTCTGCATACACCGCATCTAGTAAGCACCTTCTGCATACACAGCATCCAGTAAGCGCCTTCTGCATACACAACATCCAGTAAGCGCCTTCTGCATACACAGCATCCAGTAAGCGCCTTCTGCATACACAGCATCTAGTAAGCGCCTTCTGCATACACCGCATCCAGTAAGTGCCTTCTGCATACACAACATCTAGTAAGCGCCTTCTGCATACACCACATCCAGTAAGCACCTTCTGCATACACAGCATCTAGTAAGCACCTTCTGCATACACCGCATCTAGTAAGCGCCTTCTGCATACACCGCATCTAGTAAGCGCCTTCTGCATACACAACATCTAGTAAGCGCCTCCTGCATACACAACATCCAGTAAGCACCTTCTGCATAAACTACCCCAATCTTTCCCTCAAGTTCTTTCCAGTTCTGAACACAACCATTGTGACTTGGTGGCCTAATAGCAACAAGGATTAAACTCAGAGGCCTGATTCTTTAAATACATATATATACATACATACATACACATATGTGTAAGTGTGCACACACACACTCCCCCTGGGTTTCAATGGCCACTTTGAATCTTGAAGTAGGGTCACCTATGTACCCATTGTCTCTCTTGTGAGCATGGGCAATAAGAAGAGAAAATCCAGACAAAGCTAGGGGTAGCACAGTTGCTGGAATGCTCACCTGGCACATGTGAAGCTCTGTTTCCATTCTAAGAATTGCAAAAAGCTGGTGTGGTGATGCACAGGTTCAATCCTAGAACTTGATCAGAAGTCCTTGGCTTTACAGTGAGTTTGGAGCCAGCCTAGAATACATGAGACTGCTTCAAAAAGGAGGAGGAGAGAAAAGAGGGAAAGGAGGGGGAGAAGATAAAGATAACCCAGGAGCATTGTCTGTCTCCAATAGTGATGCAGATGGGGTGGAGGGGGTGCAGATTAGGCCAAAGGGTTAGCAGTCACCTGTCTGGATTTGAGGAAGCCTTGCTCTGGAGAAGGGCTGCAGTAGCCTCTCCTTAGAGGCTCGGGGAGTGGGGGAAGAGTATGCTGCCAGGTCTATGAAGGGGGCCCCAAATGCCACTCTGTGTGAGGACCTGCTTCCTTCCCAGGTTTGTCTTTATTTTGGCCTCCTCCAGTTCAGAGCAGCTAACTCAGGTAGAGAGTACTGTTGTTCCGGAAGATACCACAAGGGGGCACCTTCACTTGACTATGTGGGGTCAGGAAGGATGCCTACCCAGTGAATGCTAGAAGTCAGCCAAGGGCCCCACCAAAAGCCAGACTGAAGTGGGAAGTTGGGGGACACAGAAAGGATCTCTAGGCCACAAAGACTCTATTCTAAGCTCTTGAAGGAAGGACCTGGCTTTAGGTGTTCCTTTTTTCCCTAAGTCAAGTAGAGTGGTCTCATTTGACAGTCTGATTCACGAACCCTGTAGGACAAGTGGACAACCTGACTTGTGCAGTTGGGAGAACTGAGATTCCCAGAGATCCGAGACTCAAATGGGGTCACACAGCCACCCCCAGCCGAGCTGCTGTTAGCATGGTAGCCTGTATCTCCTAACCGCTGACCCTAGTCTCCTGTATGCCCTGGCCTTTTCCAGGGATTTGCACTAGGCGGAGCACACTACAGAGGCAATAGATAAGTAGACGGATGGATGCATGGGTGGGTGGAAAGGTGATGGATGATGATGGATAGGTAGATGGGTAGATGGATGATAGATGGATGGCTAATGATGCATAGATGGATGCATGTGCAGGCCCTGTGGACTAAGTTACAGCCATCCTGGGAGAAGTTTCTGTTGGTTCACAGGGCACAAAGCTGTGTAAGATCTTAGCTTTGCTCCCCACTTCCCAAATCCCACCTTCTCCAACCTGGAGACTCTCAAAGCAGAAGACAGCTGACA
>PVIH01016268.1:0-46281 GCA_004025045.1 Sigmodon hispidus | reverse complement strand
CAACAGCAGCAGGAGCTGTGGGTGTGGCCAGGTGCAGAGTTCAGCTGCCCCCTGCTCCAGAGTGTGCTGGGACGCCACAGAGAGCACCGGTCCTCTGGTCAGGGTTCGAATCCGCCCCTCAGAGACCCCTGCAGTTGGTTTGCTCAGTTCACTCAGTTCGGGGTCGCAGTAGGGATCCTTGCAGATACCCTCAGCAGCAACAGGAGCTGTCATAATTTATTATCTTTTGGTGGGACATTGATCATCTTCATATTGTTGGGCTCCAAATATTGCACAACTATTTTAGTTTTGAATATATTCTGATCAGGTAATTTAACTAGTACTTTTAATGTGAATAAGACAAAAAAAAAAAAAAGGCTTTCTACTGGCACTTTCTTCTAAAGTTCTATCCTGATAACACTTTGTCACCTTTCCTTCTCATGCTTTAATGGTGCTTTATTTTTTCTTCATAGTGACATTTTTCCTTTCTGTTCATTTCTTTTTTTATTTTGTGTACCTCCTAGAGGTAGATTTTTTTTCAATGATTGCTATAGTTATACACAACACTTATATAAGAATTATTTTACCATAAGAAGTATGTTTCTCTTCTCCTGCCAGGCCAGTCATAAAAGACTCTAGGTCTGGGTAACAGGGTACAAATTGCCCCCCACAGCTCTTCACAGATCCAGCTGCAGGGAATCAAGTAAGACTCCTGCTGGAAAGCCTGACTATCCCTGTCTCTCATTGGACTCTCTAGCCTATAAGGCCCACTCTATTTCCCAAATCTACCCATCCCCCAACCAGATGACATCCTAATATACATTTTGAAGAGTTCCAATAACAAGAGAAAAGTTTCCTTCTTTCCAACAGGTGAGCTAGATATGCCTCCACGTCTGGGCATCAGGGAACAAACCATGTCCTCCAACACCATCACACCTCTAGCTATAGGTAACCAAGCAGGACATTTCAAGTAGGCCTGCTTGACAATCAAAACACCTTATTGGACTCTCTGGTCTATAAACTCCACTCCATTCCCCAAACATATTTATTCTCGGGAGACCTTATCTCCTCCTGAAGACACAGACTTCATTAGTTCTAATTACAACAAGAACTCCAATTGTACCTAGAACACCTGTTGTAGAAGGTTTCCTAGCCTGTTTGGGCCCAGAGGTTTGTACCTGGCCTGTGGTAGCTTTTTCTCCCAAAGAAATGAATCAGACACTTAAATTAACTTCATACTGTTTGGCCTAGTTCTTAAGCACATTAATAGCTAGCTTTTTCATCTTAAATCTATCCATTTCTTTTAATCTGTCTGTCACTTGGCCCAGCTCATGGCTCACCTGTATTTCTTATATATTTCCTTCTTGGGGGTCAGATGGAGACTGAATAACTCCATCCTCTTTCTACCTGTCTGTCCTCTATTCTCTACCCACTTCTACGGTGCTGTGCACAGGCCAAAACAGCTCCTTTATTTACAGCATACAGAGAAGATTCCACCATACTTCCTCTTTCCTGTCTAATCAAAAAGGAAGGTTTCAATTTCCATATAACAAAATTACAACAGAACAGCTCTCAAGCAGGAATTACAGCCACAATATCCAGTCTATTTGTATTCACAAAATTAAAGAGAATATTCCATTATATATCTTATCATTGTGAGTCTAAAGCTTCATATCTAATATACCTTTTAAACTAAAAAGAACTATACCTATAATTATTAAACCTTCAACCACATCAAAGAACACAGAAGGATATAATATTATCCAAATAAACAGGAAATGCAAGCAACTTCCAAAATCTAGAAAATGACAGAGATGATACCTGTCTGCCTGGTTCCTTTGTAACATTGGGGCATCTTCTTCAGCCTAAAGGCCCAAAGTCTCTGGCATACCTTTCAGTGATGCAGGAAATCTGACTCAGTACATCAGTTGCTTCTCCTTGTGTCCACAAGGATGCCTGGCAATTTTTTTTTTCTGCAAAGCAGGAACCTGAAGGACCACCTTGGCTTGTTCTACCAAAGTTCAGAGGTCACTTTCCTATGGAACCTGCATGTCCAACTTATACAGCATACTATCAAGCAGTCAATTCCAGAACAGTTTCTTGTCCAGTGGCTCACTGTTGCCACAAAATAAATTCAACATAAAGTTTCTTCAATGCCCATCACTTTTCTGAAATACATTGGTGCTGCCAGGGTAAGACCTATCTCGCTGTCCAGAAAAGTCTAAGTTCTTACAGTAATTTAAATGCCATATTTTGCATGTCTTTGAAGTGTTTGAAGACTATCTATCTAATTGAAATATATCTTTGTATACCTACAAAAACCCAACTAACATGACTATAAGTTTGGTTATCATAGATGACTATTAACCTGCATTTCTCAATTACACAATACAATTTTAAATGAGTTACATCAGCATCATACCTTAATCAAGAGTAGAAAAATACATACAACATAACAAAATTAACCTTAAGTTTATATCAATAAACCAAAAAAAATCCACTAATCTTTTATACTCATTTCTATATCATATCCTCCCTCATTTTTTAAAAAAGATTGACTATGACAATTAACCATTTATAATGAAAACAAACATCAATAAGTAATATTTTGGGGAAATTGAATGTAGCTTTCTTTCTTATGCTACTTCCTGATGACAAAGGGCGATGGCAATCTCATGAGTTCTTAAGGCTGGATCATCTCAACTGGCATCTTGGATGCTGATCTTTTCATCAGACAATTTTCAGGTGGCCTTGGCAAATGAAACCACATTTGCCTGGATCCAATCCACAGGTTAAGATCTTCTAGGAGACAAAAACAGAAACTCTTTTCCCAAGCAACTTATTCTTATAAACAGATTTCAAAGTCAAGATATCTTTAAATATATGTATTTATTTAACTTCGGAGCCTTAGCAATCAATTGTCTTTCTGCAGTTAGCTTATTAAAAGTTAAAAAATTAAAAGAAAACACAATAACTATGATCCAGACTTTCTGTTTATCTGCCGCCTTTACATGGCTTTTTAAAAATCTTTATTTCTATTTCTCCTTTTTAACGGCTTTCTTTACCCTTTTTTTTCTCTCTGAAGTCTATATGTATTTTACATACATTGTGCCCCATTTAGAGTTGTTATGAGTCCAAATCTGTTTTATTGAGAATTCTTAATCATTTTCCAACCAGAAGAGCTTTTAAAATGTCAGTATCACTTTAATTGCTGACTCTGCCCCTTTTGACATTTCAATATGGCTGAGGTGCCTGCTGCAACTCTGTTGCTCCCTGCCACCAGAGCAGACTCAGGAAATGCTACTACCGGAAAAACCATTTTTAACTCTGTTTGCTTCCTGTTCATAGGCCAAAACAGCTTCTTTATTTACAGCATACAGAGAACATTCTACCACAAGCACCTATTAGACCAGAAACAGTTCCTGGAAGCATATACAATACTTTCATTGGTTGAAGAAAGAGATAGATAATCTTGAAAAAAAATACATTTATCAACATAAAGAATCACATGGCACCATTAGAATCTAGCAGTTCTACAACAGCAGGACCTAAACATTCTAATATAGAAGAAGCAGTGTGGTAGGACTGTTTTCTGTATGTGATACTGTAAAGTAACTGTTTTGGCCTATGGTATGCACTGTAGCAAAAGGCAGAAAATCAGAGTAAAGACAGGTTGAAGGAGGGTAGAGTCAGTCAGTCTCTGGCCAGCCACCCAAAAAGCATGTAGGACACAGGTGAGCTAAGGATCATGGACCATGACCACATGGCAGGTAGATTACTGGAAATGGTTTGCATTAAGTTGAAAGAGCTAGATATTAATGTGCTGGGGACATAGGCCAAAGAGTACAAAATTAATGTGTCTGAATTATTTTTGGGGGAAAATCTACCACTGGCAAGATCTGTACTTCTTGTCCAAACATTTGGCTGGAAACCTTTTGCAACAAATCAGAGTGAAATGAAATTAAAAATAACTTTGTAAAAATGACAGAGGCCTTTAAAGAGGAAATTAAAGAGAAAATAATAAACTTCCTTAATGAAATAGAAAAAAATGGACAAACAAAAAAATAAAAAAGAATCAATAAGTCCTATAAATAAAGTCAAGTAAACCAAGGGGGGAAAAAAAAACAATCAAGCAATCAAGCAAGGTAACAAAACAGTTCAAGACTAAAAAACTGAAATAGAAGCAATAAATAAGATAACAAACCAAAGGAATGCTGAAAATGACAATTCTGGGGAAATGAGTAAGAACTACAGATACACACATAACTAACAGAAGGCAAGAAAAAGAGAGAATCTCTGGAATAGAAGATGCAATAGAGAAAATATATTTATCAGTCAAAGAAAATACTAAAGTTTAAAAAGTCTTAACACAAAACATCCAGGGAAATTGGGACACCATGAAAAGACCAAAACTAAAAATAATAGGAATAGAAGGAAAAAATACCAGCTCCAATGTACAGAAAATATATTTTAAAAATCATATAAAAAACTTTTTCAATATAAAAAAGAAAAAGCCTGTGTCTTACAAGAAGCTTACAAAACACCAAATAGACTAGAAAAAAATCCACTTGCCACATAATAATAATAACACTAAATAATACAGAATAAAGAAAAAATATGCAAATGCTTCGTGACCTTGATAATATCATCACTTCCTCTATCAACAGGCTTTGACTTGAGTTTTTCAATTTCTTTGGCAAATTCTGTATAATTAAAAAATTCTACTTCAAAAATTAAAAAGTAATTACTACTAAACTGACAAATACATTCTAAGAAGAATTCCAAATATATAAATTAGAAAATATTTAGGAATTCAATGCTTGGAGCACTATTAACTCTATCCAAGAAATAGTATTCCTTTTTTGCTTTTTTAATATGAAATTTTTCATATGGAAGAGCGTGGTCTAAATATTCACATCTTACTTCTGCTTCAGTACCCATGAACAATTTTGTTACATCTGAAATTGCATTCACTTTTTCTCTTCCTATCTTTTTCTTTTTCATCTTTTTTGTAGATGTGGGGTTTTGCTATGTTTCCTACACTAATCTTAAATCCCAGGCTCAACTGACACCATATCCTGTAGAGCAGCAGAGACTAGGTGTGTAAACCCTATGACTAACTATCCTGATAATTTTCTAGCATGTCCTACAGATTATTTTATTGTAAGTATTTTCTGTATACTCTTAAAGCAAGAGGTAAACACATCAATCACATATGCTGATCTGGCTATTTCATCATTACATGTGTAGTTCTGGTGCACAAGTCATCTTTCCAAATAAATTAACTTCTTGATTACAAACTGGAAAGAAAAGATGAAGGAATATAAAGAGCTACAAAAAAGGCAAATTAATTTATAAAGGCAGAATTGATCTATCAAAATAATACCTGACTTCTCAATAGATATCATGAAAGCCAGAAGGCTCTGTAAATATGTTATACAAACACTAAGAGACGATGGATGTCAACCATAACTACCATATCCAGCAAAACTCTCAATCAACATAGACAGAGTAAACAAGATATCCTATGACAAAACCAAATTTAAACAGTAAGTATCCACAAATCTAGCACTATAGAAAGCACTAGAAGAAAAACAACCTAGGAAGATCGATTCACCAACAAAAGCACAAGCAGTAGATAAACCAACAACAGAAAATCTGGCAAAAAGAAAAGACATACACACTACCACCAAAAATTAACAGTAATTAATAATCATTTGTCATTAACATCTCTTAATATCAGTGGACTAAATTTTTTTATAAAAAGATACAGGTTAACAGAATGAATATAAAAATGGGACTCATTTTTCTGCTGCATACATGAAACACACCTCAACTTCAAAGACACTAACCCAGAGTAAAGGGTTAGGAAAAGACTTTTTGATCAAGTGGGCTTAGAAAACAACCTGGTGTAGCTATTCTAATATCTAACATAATAGACTTCAAATTAAAATCAATCAAAGAGATCTGAAATGTCATTATATATTCATCTTAGAAAAAAAAAACACCAAGGTAAAATCTCTATTCTGAACACTTATGTCCCTAATACAAGGGTACCCATATATGTAAAAAAGAATTATGAAAGCTTAAATTTCACATTAAACTCCACAAACTAATTTTGAGAAACTTTATTTACCCACTCTCAACAATGGACAAGTCTACCACGCTAAAACATAACAAAGAAATAAGGGATTTAACAGATGTTATGACATAAATAGACTTAATAGATATAGACAAAACTTTCCGTCCCAAAACCAAAGGAATAAAAAGTGGTGGTAAAAGAGCTATTATGGCTGAACTGGTGAGGAGAAAACAACTTTGCATCTGGCTCATATGTGTAATTGAAACCCAAATATATATACTATAATTGGATAATATAGCTTTAAATATAAAAGTCTAGTGAATATGCAAACTGTCCTGTGTTAGGATAATTACTATGAAAGTAATCAACTTTACTAAAATCCAGTGTCTACAAACAGCTTATTATATCTATTGAACTGAGATAGAAAAATAAGCTTAAACTAGTTCTTTCAAGTTGTTTCAGGTAGAACTCCTTTCTATAGATTTCAGAAGACATAAAAAATACAAAATAGTATAAACTTTATGAGCTAAAGAGTAGCATACAGACTGTTAAATTTTAAGTCAAAAATATATATAAAAATAGTATCATGAAATGGCCTATCAACAAGCCAATTCTACCACTTTTATATTTTCAGTTAGGTTAGATATCATAAGTTACACATTTAGTACATAAAACAAAGATTTCTGAAATACCTCTGCCTATAATAACAGGGCTACCATCTCTCACTTTTTGAAATTATACAGTTTACTTTTGATCAAGAGCCAATGAGGAAGAGATGAAACCTTCTTTTAGCTGAAGAAACTTATGTAGAAATAGTGTTCTTTGGCTCTAAATTATAATATCACTATTTTTTTCTATGGTCCAGAAAAGATAAAAAGCAGAAGGGGTATACCAGATAGTTAGGGAAACTGCTGGTCTAAAGTTTAGGCAGGTTAGCTGATTTTGTTCTCAGGTGCTGGTAGCTGTAAAAATGTTTAAAATTGTTTTGTTTTTTAAACCTGTCCCTCTGTCAAAGCTTCTATCTACAAATCAAATGAAGAAATAATCATTGCTATCCATAGAACAACATATTTATCTATCAGATTTTTCATCTAAAGCACAAGACCTGGATAAACAAAGACAATTTCTTTTGAAGATAATAGTTCACTTTTCATCATGTGAGCTATCACCAATATTTGTGACACATCCAAATATTATGGTATTAACACAAGGTTGGTTTCCAAACACATTTGTTGTAAACTTTTTATGGATAACTACTTCCAATATAACAATTAATTCTACGTGGAGTCTAGATGACAAGGTAGTTGTATGCACAATTGTAGATTCATTCTTGCCACACCATCATGGAAGATCACATGGAAATAATTTGAACAAGAAAATATTGCCTCACTTACTACTCCAAAAACTAAAAAGAACTGTTTTATTTTTAGAGTAGGTATCATTTTCTAAACTAAAACCAAAAGCAAAATTAAGAAGCATCAGCCACTTGTAGAACTAAAGCTACAGGGAAGAACATTAGTATTTTGATCTGGTCAATGGCAAATTCAGTTAGTCAGCTAACAGCTCTGACACAAAGAAGCTGCCCTACACCTTTTGCCATTTCATCCTGGAACCCATCTTCAAGATGTTCTATGCCATCATAAACTCCATAAAGGAGGAGACAGCCAAGCTGATAAAGAAGCTAGACATCAAGCTTGACAGCCAGTACAATGAGGAAGGCTAGTCACTGTTTAAAGCCCTGATTTGTGATTGTCTGACATACTGCACAGAAGTCCCTACACAGTCTAGTTACTGCACAGAAGTATTTCTGTGTGTTCTGAAAAAGGCTGTTTCTATGTGTTTGGTAGAGCCTTTCTTGTGGTGTCTGTTAGTTTTTTTGCACGTGTCACGTGAATGTAATCTCAACACCGAGAGTACCACATGAGAGTTTATTAAAGCAGCAGGCAGAGATAGGGGCAGAAGGGAGCAGAGAGAAAAAAAGAGGGAGGGGACTTGTGTGAGCCCTTTCTTTAAAAGGGTGGGTGGGCCCATGTTTGCATTGAATCATTGAATCTCCACTCCCAGGGGCATGATTCACTCTGTTACATTTCAGGTGAATGCAAGCGTTGGAAATCCTTACATTTCACCCATATATATATATATATATATATATATATATATATATATATATATATATAAAGCTGGGTTTATGGCAAGGGAGAAGTCTTATAGTGAGCATGGCCATTGTGGTGGTCTTTTCTACTTCCTGCTGACACAAGGACGGAGAGCTCTTTAGCTCATCTTGCTGGCAGAATTGAAGGATTTGGATCATAAGGCCATGAAGTTTTGTTTTCTGGAGCTCGGGGGTGAGGGTGGGGTGGGGGATGGGGGCATATGAGTTAGTGATAGAGCTTTGGGAGTGCCTAAGAGGAAAGGAGTTTGGAAGTAAACCTTGAGTTAGCTGGGTGTGTGAATGGTTCTTTTCTTTTGCTAAGGGATTTTATTGTCTGCAGTTATAGATCTTTGGGGGTGACAGGCTAAGAGGAAAGGAGGGAGGAAAGAAACTTGGAAGTAAACCTTGAGTTAGCTGCATTGTGTGAATGGTTCCCTTCTTCTGCTAAGGGATTCTATTGTCCGCTGCCTGCATGTTAAAATCTGTGGATCCTTGCTAGGTCTGGTAAGTGGAAAGGATTAAAGTCCTGTATTTTGCCTACCTGGACTGGTGCAGAGGGGTGGAGAATGGTCTTTGTTTTACCTGCAATGCTTTGTTTTACCTGCAATCCTTAGGGAGTGGCTGCTTCAACTGCAAAGTTGAAAGACCTTTTGTTTATGTGGGTTTCCAAGCAGACTGCCTGGGGCCCTTTGTTTACCAACTTGGCTTTTGCTCTGGCCGGCTGCAAAGGAAGTTTAGAGCTGTTTTTTTAAGCCTGGCTATTTTGAGGAGTGGGGATAAAAGGTTTAAGATTAGACAAATGAATCTAATGGGAAGCCTTCAAGTTTAGCAGCTGTAGGATTTGTCAGAATTACTTTATATGGTCCAGTCTACTTTGGAGTGAGGGGAGAAGGTCGGTGGCTTGGAGAGGAAAGTAAAACTTGATCTCCAATGTTAACTCAAGGTGGGCAGGATGAATCAGAGTATGGTTTGGGAAGGGAGTCATCTGCAAAATCCCACCAAGGCAATTTCAGGTGATGGAAAAGTGGAGGCAGGAGATTATCAGAAAGGAAGAATTTACAGGCTGATTGGATAACAAAAGGTGCAGAGGAACAGTTAGAGCACCTGGCGAGGTTGGGTTTAGCTGAATGTGATCACTAAATGAAATGAAAGCTCCCACTTTTGCTAAGAAATCTCTTCCCATCAAAGATGTTGGACAACTTGGCATAACAATGTTATTTTTTTTGCACGTGAATGGAATCCTAAAACCAGAAGTAACACAGGAGAGTTTATTAAAGCAGCAGGCAGTGATAGGGGCAGAAGGGAGCAGAGAGAGAAGAAGAGGGAGGGGGCTTGTGTGAGCCCTTTCTTTAAAAGGGTGGGTGGGCCCATGTTTGCATCTCCACACCCAGAGGCATGATTGACTCTTATATTTCAGGTGAACGCAAGCTTTGGAAATCCTTACAGTGTCTACAGGACTCAAACTTTGAATTATGGATCCCAACTACATGTCTGGGAAGAAGGAGCAGAAAACTAACAACATCCACAATGGCTACTGGCTTTTCATTCCTCTTCAGGTCCATGTGCAGCTCTGTTGCCTAAGAGTCTGATAGGGATTGTGGCTATTCATCAGTGGCAAAAATGTTTTACCCAGCCATCTTTCTTTCTATGCAGGCCCTTGTGAAGTCACAGTGTTCATCTATAACATGTTTGCTTCCAGGATGATGGTGCTGGGTTGTGAAGTGCAGGAATCAACTAATAGCCTCATCCCCTGTGTGCTCTGTAAACTGGCCTCATCATGCTATTTGTGTATATGTGTGTACATGCACATGTGTATGTGTTTGTGTGTATGTACATGTGTGTGTGGTTGTGTGGTTGTTATTGTGTGTATGTATGTGTGTGGGGGTGTTAAGTGAAAACAGTTCTTTTGCTGTTGCCTGTACCTCTCTAGCAGTAGGTCACCAAATCTTGCTCCTGGAATGACACTGCTTTTACTGCCACAGTACACATCTTGATCCCAGCTACAGCCACAGCTGGGCCTAACTGCTTTATCTACCTCCTGAGTTCTGTGAAAGCAGCCTAGCAGTGCAGTTCTTTCTGTTGCTGCAGTATAAAAAGCAGTAGGAGGCAGCAAGCAGTGGGGCATAGAGTATCAAGAAGTCGGAGGCAATCTCTATGGCAACATCCTATCTCCAAGCTCTGAGCCAATCTGAGCCTGTCAATATCTCCACCATTACCATTTTCACTGCCACAGTAACCAAAAAAGGAGAAGAAAAAGGAAGACATTTAACTTTCTTTCAAAAATAGATTAAAAACAGGCAGTTCTTCTCAAGTAAAGGAAAAATAAATGAGAGAAGAAAGGAAAAACTAAAGAGGGCAGTGAAGAAAGATAAAGACAAGTAAGCCATCAGTGAATATAGAAACATTTCTGTATAGAAGACTACAGACAACATGAAAGAATAAAGGAATTGGAGTTCCAATGCTCACCAACTGAAGGGACAAAAAGAACCACACAGAGGTCCTTCTCACCAAAATATACCATCTTATGGATTTTATCTAGCACTGAGACTGAGAATAGGAAATCAATCGCAACCCTGTTCAGGGGACCAGATGTTGCTGGATCCTAAGAGTTCTCTTTGGAGAGAGGGCAAGAATACACAGAGTCAACATGGCAGATTCTGGGAGTCAGTTGAAAGTAATAATTCATTTATTCAACAATGGAGAAAGATTTATATTTGTTTCTCCCAGGACTGAGGCTGTGTCATGATCTAGTAATATTGCATGGCTGTCCATAATTGACTGGGCATAATCAGGAGATTTGACAGCATCTGCTGATAGGCAGATTCTGAGCAATCAGAAATACTAGACAGCAGCTGTTGCTAGGTTTTCAGACAGATCTAAGAAGCCTCATAAGGAAGTATATTATGTGCATGCCTTGGCAATTGGTTTGAGGCAATTTCCCTGGCCCTATAGGCCTTTTCTACTACATAACACCCTGTAACTCATTGGACAACTATGGCATAAATTTATAATTGAACAACAATACAAACAAGAAGCCTACAAACACAAGAAAACTAAACAATTGTAAACTGAATCACATCTGGAACAAGGAATAAATAAAAAAATTAAAGGCTTTCTAGAGTTTAATGAAAATGAATCTACAATATATCTAAAGTTTTGGGACATATAAAAGAAGTTCTAAATAATAGTTCAAAGCACTAATTGCCAACATAAAAAATTTGAAGAAATCTCATGAAATAACTTAACAACGCATCTGAAAAATGTTGTATTAGGTATTGGGCCTGATCGTTTGGTCGTAGCCTCAAGGTTCAGGCCCACATTCCCACAGAAACACATGCAGGCTCACAGAAACTCATAGATGTTTACATTAATTTTATGTTGATTGGCCTAGGGTCCAGGCATATAATGTGCTAATTCTTCACCCTTAAACTAGCTCATACTGACCCATCATTTTTTATTTTGTTCAGCCATGCAGCTGAATCTTTCGTTAGAGCAGCATTTCAGCTTTTTTCTCTGTGTCTGCTGCCATCTCTTCATTGTGTCTCTGTTATATCCAAGTGACAGCTCAATTCTGATCTGAGATGTTCCCAGAGTTTTTCTAGTCTGGTAATTCTGCCCACACTTCCTGTCTTCCTTTTGTCAATCAGCACTTTTATTAAACTGGTAGGCAGGACAATTATTTACAGTGTAATAACATAATCCCACTACAAAAAAATTCTGAACAAAAAGAAGTAATTCACCAACAGGAGTTGAAGGAAGAAATTAATCAAACACAGGACCAAAATCAATAAAATTAAAACAAAGAGAGTAATACAAATAATCAGTAAATTTGATTGGTTTTTTGAGAAAATTAATAAGGTTGATAAACTTTTATCTAACCTAACTAAAGGCAGAGAGAGAATATTCAAATAAACAAAATAAAAAATAAAAAGAGAACATAAAACCAGACAAGAAGAATTTCAGAAAATCATAAAATTATTTATTTAAATTACTTCAAAATATGTACTCCACAAATTCAGAAACTTAAAAAATGGACAGCTTTCTAGATATGTACACATTACCAAAATAAAATAAGGACCAGATAAATAACTTAAATATACCTATAAACAATAAGTAAATAGAAGCAGTTACTAAAATTCTCACCAAAAATAAAAAGCCAGGACCAGAATGTTTTAGCACAGAAATTTACCAGATTTTCAAAGAAGAAATAATACCAATAATCATAAAATCTTTACACACAAGAGAAACTAAGGAATACTGTTAAAATCTTTTTGTGAGACTAGAGTCACCTTGACAAGGAAACAACACAAAGATGCAAAAAAGAAAAACACTTACAGACCAATCTCTGTTATGAACATTGCTGCAAAATACTCAATAAAATATTTTTCAACCAAATTCAAAAACATATCCAAAAATTATTCACCATGATCAAGTAGGCTCCATCTCAGATATACAGGGATAGTTCAGCATACAAGAATATGTTACTGTTATTCATATAAACAACCAGAAAGAAAAGAACCACATAATTATCTCATTAGATGGTAAAGAAGCCATTGACAAAATCCAATACACCTTCATGATAAAGGTTTTCCAAAGCTCTGAGATACATAGAACATATCTAAACATAATAATCAATACATAGCAAGCCAGCAGACAGCCAACATCGAACTACACGGAGAGTTCAAAATGATCCCACTAAAATCAGGATAAGACAAAGCTTTCCACTCTCACCATATCTATTTAATATAGTTCTCAAAGTGTTAGCAAGAGCAATAAAACAAACAAACAAACAAAAAGAGATCAATGGGATTAACATTGTAAAGAAAGAAGTTAGTCTTTTTTTTTTAACAAATAATAAGATAATATACACAAGTGACCCCCCAAAAAAATCTATTAGAGAACTCCTACAGCTGATAAATACCTTCATTAATATATCTGGGTAAAAGATTAACTCAAAGTCATTAACAGACTTTCTATACACAAACAATAAAAGGAACTGTAAAAGTAATTAGGGAAACCTTACCTATTACAATAAGTGAAAATACCATCAAATTTCTTGAGGTGATTTTAACTAAATAAGTGAATGATCTGTATGACAAAATCATTAAGTCACTTAATAAAAAAATTAAAATATCAAAAAATGTAAAGTTTTTCATGCTGTTGGACAGGTAGGATTGACATAGCCAAAAAGGCAATTTTATCCAAAGCAATCTACAGATTCAGTACAATCCCCATCAAAATCCCAGAATATTTTTTATAGACCTCAAAAGAACAATACTGAATTTCATATGGAAAAAATTATCCAGGATTGCTAAAACAATTTATTTCAATAAAAGAACTTCTGGAAGCATCACCATCATTCATATCAAACTGTACTCTAAAGCTACAATAATGATCAGTTTGGTATTTGTATAAAAACAGACATGCTGATCAATGAAATCATATTGAATACTCTGACATTCATCCAAACACTTATAAATAAATACCTAATTTTTGACAAGGAAGAAAAGAAAATATCTGCATCTACTGGTGCTGGCATGAGTGGAATGTAGAATGTAGAAAAATGCAACTAGATTCATGTCTATCACCTTAAACAAAACTCAAGTCTAAGTGGATTAAAGACTTCAACATAAACCTACACTGAAGTTGATAGAAAAGAAAGTGGAAAATAGTCTTGAACACACTGGCACAGAAGATCACTTTCTTACTATAACACCAGTAGCAAAGACACTGAGAGCAACAATTAACTAATGGGACTTTCTAACACTGGAAAATTTTTGTAAGACAAAGGAAATAGTCAATAATACAAAACAGCAGTCTAGAAAGGGGAAAAGTTCTTCACCAATTTTACACTTGTCACAGGGTTGATCTCTAAAATATTTAAAGAACTGAAGAAACTAAAAGTGAAAAACTGGTATAACCCAATTAAAAATGAACAGAGCTAAATAAAAAATTCTCAACAGAAGAATCTAAAATGACCAAAGACACTTAAAGGGGTAATCAAAATACTTAGCCATCAAGCACAGTCCAAAAAAGGATTTCTGAGACACAGACATAGTTAGAACAGGTTGCACCAAAAATCAGCTCCCAGTGACACAAGAAAATCCAGCAGGGATCTAAATAATCAACGGGAAGACTCCATGAAATAATACACATAACAACATAAGGAACAACATGGTACCACCAGAACCTGGTGGCTCTACAACAACAGGACCTAGTCATGGCAATGCAGAAGAAACAGAAGAAAATAACCTTGAAAACAACTTTAAGAAAAAATAAAATCCTTACAAGAAAATTACCTTTGAGAAAATAGAGGAAATGACAAACAAACAAACAAAAAATGGAATAAAAAAACCAAAATCAAAAAAAAAAGAAAAGAAAAAGAAAAACCTTCAAACAGGTGAGGCAAATATTTCAAGATTTAGAAACTAAAATAAAATAAATAAAGAAGACATATACTAAGGCAAGGCTGAAAATAGAAAATCTGAAAAAACAAACTAGAAATAAAAATGTAAGCAAAACCAACAGAATGCTACGGATGAAAGAAAGAGTCTCTGGCATGGAAGATTCAATAGTGGAACCAGTGAAAGAAAATACTAAAACCAAAACAAAAAAAGTCATAACACAAAATGTCCAGGAAATATGGGACACCATAAAAGATAAAACATAAAAATAATTAAATTAAAGAAGAAGAATACCAGCTCAAAAACAGAGAAAATATATTCAATAAAATTATAGAAGAAAACTTCCTCAATCTAATAAAGGAAAAGCTTATAAACATAGAAGAAGCTTACAGAAAAAGAAATAGGTTAAACATTCCTTTGCAACAACAACAAAAATCTCTGCTTACCAAATTATTATCAAACCACTAAACATAGAAAATAAAGAAACAATAATAAGAGCTGCAAAGGAGAAAGGCCAAGTAACTTGTAACTTACAAAAGGGGACCCATCAGAATAGCACTAACCTACTCAATAGGGAGGGGATGGGGAGTTGCAGAGAAGAAAAATGACCAGATGTGTTGGGAGGGGGAAGAGACCTTGAATAAGGATATACAGGGATGGAAAAAAAATTCAGAGGGAAAGATGAACACAAAGAAAATATATGTGTAGCAATCTTATTTGTATTTCCACCCTTGATAAGCCATGCTTATGATTCTTATCCTCTATATAGTTATGGTTAACTCTTCCGCATTTTAAATTCTTTTTACTGTTTTTTTTTCTTGATAAATACAAAATAAAGAAGGAAAAAAAAAAACGTCAAAAGGTCCTAGACAGATGTTATACAGACACTAAAAGACCATGGTTGCCAGTCCAGATATCTGTATCCATCATAACTAAGACTCAACATACATGGAATAAATAAATATTTTATGACAAATACAGATTTAAAGAATTATACCGAACAAATCAGGCTATATGGAAACCAGTAGAGGGAAAATCCCAAGCTAAAGAAGCTAGATGAAACCACAAGCAATAGATAAGCCCACAGACAGGAATAGCTGAGACCCTGAGCACACAGCTGAAAGGTAAGAGGTGAGGGTAAACAGAGAATTTTGCTCTCCAAGCATAGGCCCTGAGATGGGGTTCACCTTTAACAGGCTACACCCTATGCAGACCATGGTTGGCATCATCACATTGTGCCACTTGAGAGCAGCCAAGCCCCTGGAAGCACAGCTAAGAGGCCAAGCAGAGACTACTGCTCTCCAAACCCTGGTCCAGAGTGAAAACACAGCCTCATTGGACCACCTCCTGCCCAAACCTGTGACTGTACAGAACCAATTGACCCTCTGAACACACAGCTGAATAAGACCCCCCAGACTGACAACCAATGAAGAGCCAACCAAGAGCTGACCAAGAGTGAACTGAGGAAACAATGGGCAGATGCCAGTGCAAGAATATATACAATAATACAAAGATCAACAAGACACCATCAGAAGCAAATCGTTCTTTAGCTTCAAGACCTGAACATAACAATGCAAAGGAAACAATTCACCTATAAAAATACACAGTTTAATATAATTGATACAAAATAGAATTCATCCTTCTGCCTCATACAAGAGACATACCTCAACTTCAAAGACAGACACTTGCTCAGAGTTAAGGGTTGAAAAAAGAATTTCCAATCAAATGGACCAAATGAACAAGCTAGTGTAATCATCCTAATATCTACCAAAATAAATTTCAAACTAAAATCAATCAGAATAGATCAAGAAAAATATTACTTTTTTATCTCAGGAAAAAACCCACCAAGATGAAGTCTCAATCCTAAAAATTTATGCAACAACTGAAAGGGCACCTACATATGTTAAAAACAAGCAAACAAACAAAAAACATTAAATTTTAAACTCACATCAAACCTCACACATTAATAGTGGAAGAGTTCATTAACCCCCCTCACTAATGCATAAGTCTACCAGACAAAAACTTAACGAGGAAATAAGTCATTTAACACAAGTTAAGATCAATGGGCTATATATTTAGTACTTTACACCCAAACATAAAGGAATATACCTTTTTGTCAGCACCCCATAGAACTTTCTCTAAAATTAACCACATACTCTGTCATAAGGCAAATATCAATATATATAAAAGCAATTGAAATGATTTCTTGTAACCTATAAGACCACCATGGGCTAACGTTAGAGTTTAACAACAACAAAAATCACAGAAAGCCTACAATTTCATGAAAACTGAACATCTCTCAAATGAACCACCTATGGGTCAGGAAAGAAGTAAAGAAAAAACTAAAGACATTTTAGAATTCAATGAAAATGAATTCACAACATACCCAAACTTATAGAACACAATGAAGGCACTTCTAATAAAAAATTTTATAGCACTAGATGCCTACATGAAAAACCTAGATAAATCTCATACAAGAGACTTAACAATTGAAAGCTCTGGAATAATTAGAAGCAAACTCACCTAGTCACCTACAAGGAGTAGATAGCAGGAAATAATCAAACACAAGACCAAAATATATCCAAGTGAAATAATAAGAACACTACAAAAATTCAATGAATCAAAGAGTTGGTTCTTAAAGGTTAAACAGGTAAGTAAACTCTTATCAAAACTAACCAAAAGACAGAGACAGAGAGAGCGAGTGAGCGAGAGAGCGAGAGAGCGAGAGAGCGAGAGAGAGAGAGAGAGAGAGAGAGAGAATGAAAATTAAAACAATCAAGAATAAAAAGGAGGACATAAAAACAGACATCCAGGAAATTCAGAGAATCATTACATCATATCTGGAAAATATATACTTGACTAAATTATAAAGCCTAAAAGAAATGGATAGCTTTCTAGACAGGTACCACTTACCTAAAGTAAATCAATGCCAAATAAATGACAAAAATAGACTTACAATCCACAAGGGTATTGAAGTTGTTATTTAATTTTTCTAAGCACAAGAAGCCCAGGGCCAGATTGTTTCCGTGCAGAATTCTACCACATATTCAAAGAAAAATTAATACCAATACTTTTCAAATTGTTCTGTACAATAGAAACTGAAGAAAAACTGCTGAACTTATTTTATGAGGCTGCCATCACCCTGATATCCAATCCACTGAATGGTACAACAAAGAAAGAGAATTAAAGACCAATCTCCCTCATAAACACTGATGCTAAAATACTCAATACTGGCAAACCAAATTTAAAAACATATCAAAAGAAAAAAAAAAAAAAAAACCTTCACCATCACTATGTAGTCCTCATCCAGAGATCCAGAAATGGAGGAATGGTTAACATACAAAACACTATCAATGTCAGGTTTAATGAAATACCAATACCAAAATTTGAATACGTTTTTTTACAGACCTTGAAAAGACAATACTCAATATCATATGAAAAAAAAAAAAAAACCAACAATTTAAACAAAGCTAAAACAATCCTGTAAAATAAAAGAACTCTCAGAGGTAATACCATCTTAGATTTCAAGCTATATTATAAACATATAGTCAAAAAATCTCATGGTATTGTTAAAAATGGACAGATGAATCAACAGAAACAAATTGAAGACCAAATCTTTAATCCACACACCTGTGAACACATTGTTTTTGATAAAGAAGCCAAAATAATAAAATAGAAAACAGAAAGCATTTTTATTTAGCTAATGATGCTGGTCTAAATGAAGGTAAGCATGTAAAAGAATGCAAATAGATTTATATTCATCACCCTGAATTCAAATTTAAGTGCTTTTGGATCAATGATATCAATATCAATTTGGATACACTGGACCTGAAGGAAAGAAGGTAGGGAATAGCCTTGAATACACTGCAACAGTAGACAATTTTCTGAATAAAATACCAATAGCACAAATACTAACATCAACTATCAAATGATGAGACTTCAGGAAACTATAAGGCTTCTCTAAGGCTAAAGTAACAACCAGGGAGCCTACACAGGACTGATCTCGGCTCTCAGCATACAACTGAGTGTTGTGTACTTGTTGTAAATGGTTCTGGCCCAGACTTTTCAGGCCTGGACTTAAGGTTCAGATCCACAGTCCCACAGAACCAATGCTTGTATTATTTTTATGCTGATTGACCTAGGGCCCAGGCATGTAATTTGCTAGCTCCTTCATCTGATCCCAACCCATTTGTTCAGCTGTGCGGCTGTGTACATTTTCTCAGAGCAGTATTTTCTCTACAACTCCTGACAGTTTCAAAGACTCTGGCATCTGTGTCGACTCTGGCATCTGTGTCGGCTGAGATGCTCCTCAGTTTTCTTAGCCTGGTAGCCCTGATACACTTCCTGTTTGCCTTTGGCCAATCAACCCATAGGCGGGACAAATATTTATAACATTACCAGCCTAATTCTACTACATGTACTATATTTGTATTTATTATTATTTATTAATATTTTATATTCTATTTAAATCTCATTATATTTATGTTTCAAAATCTACAAAAACCTCAAAATATGAAGACCCCAAAGCATTTTTGTTAGTAGTCAAAAATTGGTCTATAATCTAGCTTCATCTATTTTGAAAATTATAGTGTAATTAGTCAGCATTCTCCAGAGAAATCTCAGAAATTGAATATGTATTAAAATATTTTATCAAGATCATTTGCATGTCATAATCAGAGTAGCTTAAAAAGTGGCTATCTCCCTGGAGAAGCTGAAAAACTTGAAGCAAATTTTTAGTCAGTGAGACTATAGGCCATGCTGGGTGCCTTAGCTGTTTTCATTTGCTGTGAAAGGACTATGGAATTCCTGGAGAGCTGGGGTTCCTTGGTCTATTATTGAATTGCAAAAAAAAAGCTACTATTTTTTTTTTTTAAATCTAGCTTTATTTCAGGAGAACTGATGACTGTTTCTTACCTTCTTCACTAATATGCACACTGCCTCTGGCAGCAACCTTTACACTCTTATTTACACAACTAAAAATAAACATGAACTTTAAGTAAAATGCTAGACTCACAAACAAAAATATGTATTAAAAAGCTATTCTAATATTAGCAAAGCAATCAGCAGAGACAGCAGCACTACCTGAACTTAACAGCAAGACTGAAAGCCATATGACCAAAATAGCAATACTTTCCTTTCCACACCCTATTATTTGGGCTGCTAGTAGAGGTTTTTGTCCACATTTAGCATGGGTTTTCCTACATCAATTAACTTTTTCAGGACAATTCTCTACGAGACAACTTTAAACAGAAAAATCTCTCATTGAAACTTTTTCCCAAAGTGTTTCAAGGTATTATCAAGTGAAAAAAAAACACTAACCACCATAGCCTTTTGTTTATTAAACTAGTAGCACAATTTTTTTCTGAAAATGTATCTAAACTGCAGATTCCAGCTGAGATATGAAGGCAAGTTGACATTCGGATATGGACATCAAAACATGCCCTCAGAAATAGAGTTGATTTCCAGAGGTTACGAATCAATTTATAACATTATAATATTTTTGTCAAGCAAAACTAAGAATGCTGAATCAAGTGGAGAATATGTACCTTAAAGATATCGCTAACTATTACATTACTGGATATGAAGCACTCCAAATGCTCACACATGCAATGTCTCATGGAGTCAATCTGATTTTCACAGAAACTTCTACCATGAGGATATTTGCTTTCTTGTTCTAAATGAAACCCTTAAGGTTGAACATGAGGATAATTCAGGTTTAATATGGACTCCAGATATAATACTAGCCTGAATTGTTTAAGAGTATCTTGGGCAAGGATGACCAACAACTTGACTGTAGCTATCCCATTACTTGGAACTGGTATTTCATTTTTTCAACTTGTAGATTTTAGGAGGAAGAGTATAACTAATATTCAAATATAACATCAATTAAACTCTTTTATGGGCAAAAGTGTGTATCTGCATGTATGTAATATATGTGTTATATAATACATATATGTGTGTATGTATGTGTATATACACATACTTTATGATATAGTACATTTTCATCGTAATTTTCAAAGACCCTTAGATTTAGTTTTTCCTCCCATCAATCACTGGGGTCTGTCTGCCCTCTCCCATTTAAATATCCTTCTCACTGTTACCCTTTTGGCCTTTGTGTCCCCTGTGTTATATTACTCAGCAACATGCTCCTTGACTGGAATTAATGTTAAAATGGAAAATATAACTAGTGAATCAAGAAGTAAATATCCATTGGGATGAAAGCTAACATCAAATTTGGAGGGGGAAAGTGTGAATACAAAAATGATCAAATAATATATATTGAAGCCAATATAGAAGAAAGTAAAAAATGTAAAGAAATCTAAGTTTGAATAACAAATGAGCAAAACTTGGAGTAGATTCTAAGCTAATCCACTTTGGGACCTCTTGCCCTCTCTGTGGAGGGGATTGGGCAGTGGTGAGACAGAGGCTAACGGTTGACTGGCAAGGGTCAGGAGGGGGAAGGGAGTTGGAACAAGGAGTTGGATAAAAAAAAGACTTTATATTTTTAAATAAATAAATAAATAAAAGTTGTGCAGTATAAATAGCCTTAAAAACAGTAAATTTATATGAAAATAAGGCAATTACACTATGTTTGAATACAACATCTCAAGAACAATGAAATCAAAAGCAAAGTGAGCAAACAATAAAAGCAATAAGGGAAGAAGACACATTGTAACTTTATCATATTTAATAATAATGTGTCAAGAATGCATGTTGCAATCTCTGGGTTCCATCCAAAAGGAGATTAAGTACATTGTATAAACTACAATTTAATAAAAAGATAAAAATGGAATAGTAACTGATTATAGATTAATCCAAAGGCAGGCAACAGAGTAAATAAAAGACAAATAAAAAGTAACTGTAGAATGGCAATTGAATAACATATATCATGTAATAGATTCAATGTAATTAAATGCAACAAGTAATAAAGTGAATTTGTGTTTATAAAACCAAAATTGGAAAAATATGTATATGCTTTAAAGATAATGACACAATATCCTAGAAAGCAAATGAGAGTAAAGAGATGCAAAGGAGAAAAGCAAGCTAATAATTTGAACTTAATTAAATAAATGGGGGTTATGAAGAGCAAATTCAAAAAGTTCCATGTTATATTTCGGGGCTAGAGTAGGCAGCTGAAAAAAGCTTCAGAGTGGTGACTATTTGGTGAACCTTAATTCTATACAAAGCACTGTAATTTGCAGATACTGAAGCTGTAAGAGGTTAATAGGTTGGCTGTGTTCTCAAATATATCTGCATGTCTAGCTTGGGCATCTTTATGTGGTGACTACTTTACCAGGCATCTTGTACTGAGGGTAGCTTAGGTGTCTCACTGAAACCACCTTAAGACTGTGAGAAGAACCTGAAGACACTTCTTTATGCTGACTTAGTACTTAGTGCACTCCAACACTTGGCCTGTTCCTATCTCCACTACACAGGCACTACCTAGATACTGAACATCACCTACATCTATTTTGATTTTCCCTTTTATATCATGGGAGAAGATATAGAGTTAATGTATAGAAAAAGCAAAAGAAACTGAGGCTCTCTCTGACTCATCTTTTATTTTCACTGTGCATATCATCCCAAGAGTAATTCTTATCTTGAGTACTTGTTTTACCTACTCTCACACACAATTTAGCTGTCTTGAACTTCTATTAGTTTCTGACAGGGTACATAAAGGAAATGAGATAAGATAATGAGTTAAGCTCTCTGATAAATTATTTCCTCTATGAAGAAACAATTAGTCAGTTTCTGGAAGCTTATTCCATGTAAAGTGAGAAGCAAATAATAAAATTTAAAAGCTAATGGGGTCAACCATACATTACTATTATTAGGTATGAAAGCAAGCAGAAAATAAAATGTATCAGTAAGGAAACAGGGTCTTGAAGAACATTATTAGCTAGTATACATATTTAATAAAATTAATCTGGAATATCAGGAGAGTCAACCACAGAGCCAAGTCAGGAAGGTCAAGGAGTAGTGGCAGACACATTTAATCATTTCTTTAGGAATGTAAAAAGAGAAAGTTAAGATAGTTGGGCAGCCCAAGAGAAGGGAGATTTTACAGCTTTCCCACACACTTTTTTGGTGGGCTGAGGAGAAAGGTGTGGAATAGGAGGAATTCATGGAGACAAATCTGAGAAATTGGTGTATGAGAAGTGGCTGTGGTTTGTTTCTCTATCTCTCTGATATTTAAGCTTTTCCCCAAAATGTGGCTCCAGGTTTGCATTATCTACCAGTTAGAATTTGTAGAAAAAGCTAGTGTTCACCAACTTTCTCAAGGCAAACATATTCTACATAGCCTCATTGGAATCATATTACAAATCTAGTTTGAAAATGATTTACAGTGTAAGCTACAGTTCAAATTTTCTTTCTGTAAAATAACCATTCTGGTTATAGAAAAGCACAGTAAACATTCTTTTTTTTTCCATCAGAGAGACACACAAATGTTTAAAAGCTGACTTGGTAGAAGCCAGGAACCAGACTGCTCATCAGAGTAGATGCATAGTATATTGTTGTCACTTGGGTTTTACACAGTTCATTATTACTCACATAATGTTAACTAGAGTCACTATTGAATGTGTTCACAAGAGTGTACAATGCTAAGAAAATGAGGACAGATTTGTACACATATAAAAACAGTTAAAAATTAACTCTCTTGGTAGAAGACAAGAGTAATCATACTTTAGCAGTAATTCCTAAGCAAGGTGTGTATGAATCTATATTTACACGGAAATATTTCTCTTGACCAATTAATTGATTCCAAATGAGGACAGTTTGAGTTCTTCATGGTTACAATTAAAATATTCTTATACATGTGCATATAGAAAATGTACTATAGTATACGTATTATACTTAAATAAAATGACAATATTGAAATGTAAATTTTAAAGTATTTAAATAGATAAATATCAAGAATCAATGTAAAAGCTGGTCATTAGGCCTCAGTATCTATATAAGTTTGAAGGCATATGCATCGATTTCTCAATGCGTACAGATTTCAAGGACATAGAATTTTTTGATAGTGATACTCTGACAAATACTTCTATTGCTATCAACAGAGAACTCGTTACAAGAAAAGCTATTTAGGAAATATTAGAAACTACAAAAGCTATTATACCCATGTCCATAAAAAAAATATAATGTAGTTGCCAGAGACTCACTCAGTAGTCGTTCTCACTGGAATTTACTCAGTGCTTTGTCCTTTAAGTGTACTATATGTCAAATTAGAAGCCTTCCCAAGGCTCATATTCCATATGGTCCTCAGTAATTGGGAGGTAGTGCAATTTAGGGGTTGAGGTTTTTATGTATTTGCAGGGGTGACATTATAGGGAATCATGAGATTTTTCTCTTTGTCTTTTGACTCCAGAGCAAGAAGTTAATTCTTTGCAGTATCTGTGTTTCCATCATGATAAGATGCCATGTAAAAGGCCCATGTCATAGCCAACCAGTCATGAATGGGATATTCCAAAAACTGTAAACAAAATGAATCTAATTGGATCATATTAGATACTCTGTTATCTTTCTTACAATCTGTCAGACTCATAGACATTCAAAGATAACAGTGGAATTTAGTCAAAATTTCTGTACAGGTAATTTTGCCTGGTCTCATAGAGAAGAATTTTGTCAATATATAGGATCTGTGTCTAGAAGTTTGCTCTATGATGTCTTTCACTAACACAAATGTTCATAGTAATTGATAACCAATGGAACTATGCTGTCTTTAATTTATCTTTTGGTGTTCTGAAACTAACTTTCCTGGTAGTACTCTCCTCACATTTTTCTGAGTTGTAGTTCAGTAAAACCAGAGTTGAGCAAGAATTAGAAGCTGAGGGAAGTTGCATCAACCAGTGCATTGTATGAGAGGTAGAGCATCAAAAAATGTAATGATAGTTGCCGTGAGAAATGGCACCTTCTGGCTGAGGTCATACAGTAAGTATGAGAGCCAACAGTTCTCTAAAGGCATTTAATCTAGTTTCCACAGGTAATCAGTTACTGGGTCTAACAATCTTAGCCTTCAGATTGACAAGCAAACATAGGCAAAATGTGTTTCACTTTACCAGTGTAGAAAAACATTATTAAATAAAGTATGCATCATAAAATTAAGAAATTGACAATTTTTATCACAGTGAATCACAATTTTCATCAGTCTTGGTGAAATTAGCTTCTTAATTTTAAAAAATTTTAGAGTTACAGTTTTATTTACAGAGATAATGAGCATATAACTTTTAATATTTAAAACATATAGTCCTGATTTTGGAAAATGAATAAGTATATATGAACAATAATTCATATAAGGATGATAATTCACATTATAATCTATTTTTAAATAAATTTTCTATTAGAATATTTTGGCAATCTCTTCTTTTTTACAGAATTTTAAATATGTTCATATTTATAATGCCTATAGTTTGAGAAGATTTTTGCTGCCTTCAATTTTTAGCTCATAAGTGCCTCTTCCAGGCCTTTCCTAGAGCTGACTTTTTTAGTGTATGCCTTTACTGCTGCAGGGTTCCACTGTGGCCTCTCTATCACACTCTGAAAACATGGTCAGAGAATATGACATTTACTTGGGTGTGATGCTTCTCTTTCATTTTATGGCTACAGCTGATGTGTCAGAAGGTGAATGTGAGAATCATAAAGCATTTCCAACCAAAAAGGAAGGTCAAATTTATGATCCAATGTAAGTCCTCAATCAATAAGAAATATCAAGAAATACAGTCTTTTAAGGAAGAATACTTTTTCAGCTAAGTATAGAACAAAGAAAAATGTCAAATAACTTGATATAGCTCTTTCAAATAAAATACAGCCCTTATTTGGGTTAACATACATAATAAATAGCATCTCAGTATTTCAAAACAGTGTATTTTTATTTTATTATTTTCACTATGCACATTGCAGTAATTCATCATTAGTCTTAAGAAACTGAAACATTAAACCTCCTATTTTTTTTAACCTCTTGAAATTCTTTCTATCTGAATTTGTAAAGTGTCTAAGTAGTAGTGAATAATTACTTCAAATATGATAAAATTTATCTCAATTTTTGACATTGTAAGTAGATTTTTATGTTGACATAAAAGATTATTAAATGTTATACATTTGAATAAGATATTGCTTATTAACACTTTCACTTGATCTTATTATCAAAGAATCTGCAACTTTCTGCCAGTGAATTTCCCATGGAAAATATTTTAAAGTCACCTTTGGCTATGTGTAAGTGAGTGAGAATAACAAATTCAGGCTCATAATGCTTTTCTTATATTTCCCTATTGCACTGTAATCAAGTCTATATCCTCAAAAGAGACCTATGCTTGTAATTAGCAAGTGGATGACTGTTTATTTTTGAAATAAAACAGGTTTCATGGGGGCACTTCTATAGCTAAATCCATATTATACCTAAAAAAACTGTTCTACTTCTCCAAAAATGGGAAAATTCTAACCAAAATTTGCTAAAAAATATTTTCAAGATAGTTATGTGAAACAAAGAAAATGTAGAACAATAAAACATAAATAAAATCCAACATATTCTTGAAATCGAGGTATAAAGAGTCAACAAGAATTAATCCCCAGGGCTTCAAAACTTGAACTTCCAGAAATGCCAAAACTATTATTTATTTCCTTTCTTTTCTTGCCTTATTGCACACTGTCCCTGTGTAATGTTGTGTGCAGCATAAATTAGACAGAGAGTTTATTGACTCTATTTTAGTCTGTCATCTCTAACACGGGAGGTATCACTTTCAAGGTGTCACTTCAGAAGAAGAAAGGCAGAGTAGAGCAATATTTTAAGCCCGACTGGGTAAAATATGGCTTGGAAAATGCAAGTGCAAGATTATTAGAAGGACTTATAATGATGCAGAGCAGTGGGAGTAATTTTAACTTTGATTATTGACTTGAGTTCTCATACTTGCATAAAGTTATATACAGTAAATAAATGTACACCACTAATAATAAAATAATTATTCTAGCCTAAATTGAGTACATTTTACAAATTTTTTCTCAGTGTGAACATCACACTCATCAACACTTTTAAATCATAGTACCAGCTAATCTTGAATTTTTGCTGCATTTTTAACAAGAAGAAAGAGAATAAGAATCCAGTTGAAATTATTTTCCTCATCTTGCATTTCCGGTGAGCACTAAAACTCACGTATATGCACTCCTTAAGATGACAATATTTCATGATTGAAGTTACTCTTAGAAAAAATATTTAAAAATAAGTATATCTTGCCATAGCAGGGAACAACAACAGAAAATGTAAATGATCAGAAAGAAAAACTTTCACCTCTTAAAAAGAATCAGAAGTTTAGAAGTAGTAACTATGGTGTTTTACTAATCAGACAAAAAGCATATATATTACTAATGCATTAACCTGTTTGCTGAAACCATGCTTGTGCCTGTCTTGTGCAGCTTTAGTTACATTTCCTTTTTTAAAAAAAAACCAAAAAACAAAAAAACATCAAATATGTCAAATAAAATGAAACTGTCTCTGTCTCTGTCTCTGTCTTTCTCTCTCCCTCTGTGTGTGTGTGTGTGTGTGTGTGTGTGTGTGTGTGTGTGTGTGTGTGTTGTGGAGCTCATGAAATTCTAAAATTTGTGCCTAAACATTGAAATTTTACTTTAAGTGAATAATGGCAAGTAAATCTTGAGTCCTTATTTCTCAGTTTTAGGATAGATCCAGGAATGATATAAAATATATGATGAACACTATTTGCATTAATACCACAAAGAAAGCAGGCTGGACAAGATTTTGTCTATTAACTGACTACAGAGTTCAAGATTTCTCATGTTAAGAAGTAATACAATTAGAAAAAAGCAAGAGATACATAAGGAGTGTTTTAAATTGATACTGAGCCTTTTCCTTGCTCAGTATATAGTATTCATTCCCTTTCTTCTCAAAATGACTAGCTGAACATAAAAGATCAAAGGAAGGATGATGACTAGGTTTTCTTTACAAGTGAATCCCAATCCCTCTGTTACTATCAAATGGCCCTAAATGTAAGACAGAACACATCTTTACTGTATACTGAGGTCATTAACTCACAGACAGGTCCATCTGTTGTTTCTCCCAACACAAACAGACATGAATTTCTGTTGAGTAGAGACTATAGTGACCCATGATTTGTCCTCAGTTAAAGGTCAAATCCTAGAATATGAAGTATGTTAATTATATAAAATTATGTAGAATGGTTGATATGAAGAATTACCAGTCACTAATTTTAGAAATTAAAATTTATTTCATTAAAGGAAGAGGCAAAATCCAGTTCAATGCTAGCATGCCATCAATGAACATCTGAAGGGCTTCCTTTCCTCTCTTGCAGAACATATCCTCCTTAGGGAGGTATCACAATCCCAGAAAGATAAGCAGGGGATGTAGCCACTCATTAGTTAGTGGACTTTAAACAAAAAGCAAAGCATTCCCAATCAGCAAACCACAACCACTGAACAGCTTATTATCTGAAACACCTTGGACTGGCACCTTGGAGCCCATTCCCTCCAAAGGAACACCTGACCCAGTCTTGAGGTTGGGGTGAGGAAAGCAGATATGCCTTGAGTGGATGCTGAACTAAGCCACTCTGGGATCTTAGAACCCCCTGCCCTTGCTGAGAAAGAGATAAGGAGATGGGGAGAAGAAAGTGACTGGGAGGGGCGGGAGGGGAAAGGGAGTTTGAATAAGGGGATGCATGGATAAAAATTGAGACTTTATTCAGAATAAAAAAAATCGATCTAAGCACTAATTCAAGGTTCATCTTTAAGGAAAAACAAATAAAAATTTTCCAGGGTCACTATCTTTGGTAGACATATGAATACTAAGGTCTGTGCCTTTTGGAAACCAAGCCAGATCTTCAGAAAATTTTTGTTCCATATTAATGCTTTTCACAATATTGCTACTTATTAGATTTTTGAGAAATGTGTTTTTGAGGGACACATGGAATCCTTTTTGTGTCTTCTGAAGATCTGATTCACTTGCGATTATTAGATTATTAATATTCACATGATATTAATTAGATTGAGGAATAAACCACCTTCTAACACACTTCTACAAAGCAAATCAAATGTAGTGACTTTGTCACAAAACTGAATACTAAGTTAACTCCATTTCTTCTTTGGACTGTCCTCTTTTCAAAATATGCTTAATGTTGCTGTGAGTAGATTGTCTAGAAATTATGTTGGGAAAAATTGCTTCCTAAGAACATTTTGCATGACAGATATTATTATATTTTTCTTTATATTAGTCATTATGTTCACCTATTAAGTTTAATATCTTTCTTTGCAGTGAGATGGAGATATACTAGCATAATTCTTATACAAAGCCAAACCAGAAAAAAAGTTACCTAATTTTTAGTAGTTCTCTGTCATGGGGGCAATCTTGGGCTGCAGTTCTCTAGGGGAAGTAACTTGGTTGATAGTTTCTCTCACACAGTACTTGGAACAGAGCAAAGCCTGTGCATTCTCATGGTTTTGAGGCACTGAGATCTTTGGCATGGTTATGCTTATGTGAACAATGAAGTTTATTTGCTCTCCACAAGCAATAGCAAATAACAATCTCAAGCTGTTAATGCAGCCTGGCAGATGGGAGATGGAAATGATTTCTGAAATTATTTGAAATGAAAATTATAATCAATTTGGAGAAGAGGCTATGTCAGGGCAAAATGAGCAGAAGAAATTTGAGTTCACAAGGAATTTTCAGGTCCTGGCACTAAAACCTTGAAATTTAGACAAAGAACCTGATGAATTGATAAAAGAAAAAGTGTGTGTGTGTGTGTGTGTGTGTCTCTGTGTGTTTATTCCATATGGAGGGTAATTATTTCATTAGTAACCCATAAATGAATACTATTATTGTTCATTATAAAGAAGTCTAACCTGAAAAGTGAAGGATATTTTGTAATTTTCACAAGCATGGATAGAATCAGAGAACCGTATACTAAGTAAAATATACAAAACACAGAAAAACATTGTGTTTTCACTTCTACATGGAATTTAATTTCAATGAATTTGTAGAAGCAGAGAGTAGAATGAGGATCACTTGCACTGTGGAGTAGGAGAAATGTATACATGAGAATCAAATCACAAAGAAGATTATAGAGAGAAATAATGTCTGATGTATTATAGAATTAATTGAACAGCATGCAGTCCATTGGTAATAATTGATTTTATTCACAATAAAGTGACAAGAAAAGCAACTTCTAGTCTTGAATTTAAAATTGTATATCATTCCAACATTCTACTCATCTTATTCCTACTTTATTCAAATAATATTAAACATTCTATTTTAATTTTCATCTTTCATAAAAGACAAGATTACAAAATATTCTTGAATTTTAATGATTAGTCTTTTTAACATAGTGTTCATTTGATAATTTTGTAATTCTGTATGTGTTATAAAATCATATTTATAAAATGTGTTGCTGGTGTTATAGGTCAATAATTTGCAATTAATTAGAGGGGAAGTTACTTTGGCTCCTCATCTAGTAAGAGAGCATGGATATTTTTGCATATGTACCATTATAAATATTTATAATCATGTATCATATATTATAATAAAACACGACTCTATGAGTCGAAAGCATGCCATTATGAGTCTCAGAGTAGTAATTATATCAACAGTATTAACACAAATTATTATAAAAATGACTATAGGATATGGTCAGATAAAGCTACTTATCTTCTATTTTTAGGAATCTTAGCTGGGGGTCGTCCTTGTACATTCATGAGAGATTTGCTTGCATCAGGTTTTTACCTGACTCCAAAATTACCCCTACATCAACATTTGTCATTCATTACTCTCGTGATCCACTCTTATCCACAATGCAATCTCTCATGTTTTCTTCCCTCTGTCCTCCAGTCTAACCATGAGATCTCTTCTATTTCCCTTTTTCATGAAAATCCATATGACCTCATCCCAATTTGGGTCTCCCTTGTTACCCAGCCTCTTTGGTATTATAAATTAAAGTTTGCTTATTGATTGCTTTATAGCTAATTGCTCATTATGAGTGAGTATATACCATGCTTGTTTATCTGGTTCTGTGCCAACTCACTATAATAATTCTTTTTTAGTTCCATTCATTTCCCTTCAAATTTTCTAAGGTCATTGTTTTTAACAGCTCAGTAATATTCCATTGTATAAACCTACCATGTTTTTTTTAATCCATGCTTTTTAGTTGAGGACCATCTAGGTTACAATTTCTGATTATTACAATTAAAACTGCTATGAACATAGGTGATCAAGTGTCTAATTACTGAAGGAAATAAAGGCAGAGATCCACAGTCAATTACAGGGCCAAGCTTGGGAAAAGCTGTTGAAAGGAAGAAAGAAGAATTGTACAAGCCAGGAAGAAGTGTCAAGATCTGATGGAACACACAGAAACAACTAACCAGAGCTCATAGGAGCTCATGACTTGGGATCCACTGTAAGGGAGCCTACTTGGGACCTATATTGTCTATATATGTGTGGCAGTTATGTAGCTTGATCAACTTGGGGACTCTGAGTTGTGGAAGGAGAGACTGTCTCTAATGTTTTAGCTGTATTTCTGAAACCTATTCCTCATACTCAGTTGCTTTGCTAGCCTTAAAACAAGGGGAGGGGCTTTTCTCTATCTTAACTTTGAGAAGCCATGCTTCCCTGACACCCATGTCACTTTCTGACACAGAAACAATGGAGGAATGGATTGGGGTAGGAGTGAGAATGAGAGAAGGTGGGAGGGAAAACTGTGCTCAGGATATAAAATAAGTGAATAAATTTAATAAAATCTATTATAACATAATAAAGTTTTAGTTTAAAAATTGCATTTATTTATAGACTTCTTTAATAAAAGGTAAACTTTATGGAATAATAAATGTCTTTTTCTTTAATAAAATATAAGAAATTCTTCTTAAAGGAGCTTCTTGACTCTAGAAAATCAAATGACAAATATGAACAGAATTACAAAATGAAGTAATTCAATATTCAAAGGCCACTAACTCATGATTAAGAGGTGAAGTGGAAAAGTGGTGGAGAATAAACAAAATGGTGCCTCCTAGATTACTTAAGACTTAAGGCCACTTTTATTCATGCTGAATGTTGATTTAGTAATAACATTTCAGGCAGAAAATAATATGTTCAGTATTCAGCACCTTGAACCATATATTAAGTGTGCAGTGTTCCATAATTATCCACTAATGTTTTTATTAGCTCCCTAAAAAGTTTTCCCCTATTACCTTTGCTGACTCCACTGTTGGCTTGCATGGCACCTCCATGTGCCAATAGATATTCCTCCACTTGTAGGGTGTTTTCTGGTCATAGGAAAGATGAATGTGAGGAATCCATCACTGTCATAAAGAAGTGAACAGATACTGGGAAGCAATTAGTAATTTTTAAGGGAGAGATTATGAGAATAAGGAATAACTTTTAAATAAAAAGGCCTACATGGAAGGACTACAATTAACTAATGGCCATATTTTCACAGTATCTTACCTTTTATTTTATTTTATTTTTTTATGGGCTGGAATTGGGCATTTAAAGAGCAACTCACTGACTTAGCATTGAGATACCATCCTAGTTAGATCTGTTAATAGTGCTACTGTTGAAAAGCCATCTGGGTCTAAATACTTTAACAAAAAATATATCCTCATCCTGTACCCAGCCTCTTGTAATTAAAGCATATTTAATTAAAAAGTCTGCAGCTTGGACTTGCTATGCTATTTTAATTTTTTGTAGAGTCCATTAATGAGTGAGTAAATCCCCTGCTTACCTTTCTGGGATTGTGACACCTCACTCAGGAAGATATTCTCCAAATCCATCCATTTGCCTGCAAATTTTACGGTATCATTTTTTCTTACTGCTGAGTAGTACTCCATTGTATTGATGTACCACAGTTTGTTAATCCATTCCTCAGTAGAGGGGCATCTAGATTGCTTTCTGGTTTTTGTTATTATGAATAAAGTTGCTATGAACATAGTTGAGCTAATGCCTTTGGAGTGTTAATGTGCCTCTTTAGGGTATACACCCAGAAGTGGTATTGCTGGGTCCTTGGGGAGATTGATTCTCAATTTTCTGAGAAACTGCCATACTGCATTCCAGAGGGGCTGAACAAGCTTACACTCCCACCAACAATGGAGGAGTGTTTCCCTTGCTCTACAACCTCTCCAGTATAGGCTGTCATCTGTGATTTTTATCTTAGCCAATTAACAGGTGTCAGGTGGTATCTCAAAGTTGTTTTGATTTCTATTTTTCTGATGGCTAAAGATGGTGAGCTTTTTTAGCAATTTGTAATTCTTGTGCTGAGAATTAATTCACCTTTTAGGTCTGACCACCAATTCTTGATTGAGTTATTCAAGGTTTTGGACTCTAGTTTCTTGAGTTTTTTTTATACATTTTAAAGATCAATCCTCTATCACTTGTAGGCAGGGTGAAAATTTTTTCCATTCTGTAGGCTGTCCTTTTGACCTATTGACAGTGTCCTTGGCGTCACAGATGCTTCTCAGTTTCAGGAGGTCCCACATACTGATTGTTGTTCTTAGCGTCTGTGCTAATAGTGTTATACTTAGAAAAGGGTTGCCTGTTCCAATTCACTAGAGGGTATTTCCCACTTTCTTTTCATCAAGGTCAAAATGACTGGGTATATGTTGAGGTCTTTGATCTACTTGGATTTGAGTTTTGTGCAGGGTGACAGGCTTGGATATATTTGCATTTTTCTACAAACTACCAACCAGCTATGCAAACACGATTTGTTAAGGATACTATCTTTTTTTCATCGAATATTTTTGGGTCTCTTTGTTGAAGATCAGGTGTTCATAGGTTTTTGGGTTAATGTCTGGATCCTCAGTTCTATTCCATGGATCCACAGGTCTGTTTTTATGCCAGTACCAGGTTGTTTTTATTACTGTAGCTCCATATGTAAGTTGATGACAAGGATGGTGATGCCTCCTGAGTTTCTTTTCTTGAGCAAAATTGATTTGGAAATCCTAGCTTTCCTGTTATTTCAAATGAAGTTGAGTATTGTAATTTCAAGGTCCATAAAATATTGTGCTGGGATTTGATGGGCAGTGGATTGAATCTGTAGATACTTTTGGTAAGATTACCTGAAGCCATGAGCAAACACTAGTGCAAAAATAAATATAATAATATAAAGAACAAAAAGACAACTCCAGAAGAAAGTGGTGGTTCTACAACTACAAGACCTGAACAGAGCAATGAAGAAGAAGCTGAAGGAAGAAAAATCAAAAAAAGCTTTATGAAGATCATCAAAATCCTTAAAGAAGATATGAAAAATTCCCTGAAAGAAATAGAAGACAATACAAACAAAAAACTGGAAGAGATGAACAAATTCCTAAAGGAAACAAAGAAAAGGTAAACCAAAAAATTAAAGAAACATTCCAGGAACTAAACACTGAAATAGAAGCAATAAAAAGGGCAAAATGAATCAAAGATGGAAACAGAAAACATGAAGAAAAAAGCTGGATCTACAGATACAATCATAACCAACAGAATCCAAGAGACTCTCTGAAGTGGAAGACTCAGTAACTGAAATAGATATATCAGTCAAAGAAAATACTAAAATCAAAAATAGCCATAACACAAAATGTTCAGGAAAACTGGAGCACCAGAAAAGACCTACCATGGGAATAATAGGAATAGAAGAAGGAGGAGAATACCAGCTCAAAGGCACAGATAATGTATTCAATAATATCATAGAAGAAAACTTTCCTAACTTACAGAAGGAAATGCCTATTGATACAAGAAGCTTACAGAACACCAAATAGATATGGCCCCCCAAAAAAGTCATTATGCCACAAAGTAGTCAAGCCGCAAAACATACAGAACAAAGAAATAATTTTAAGAGCTGCAAAAGAAAAGGGACAACTTACTTATAAAGGCAGACCCATCAGAATAACATCTGAGTATTCAATGGAAATGATGAAATCTAGAAGGGCTTGGTCAGAAGTTATACATACACTAAAAGAGCATGGCTGCCAAACTAGAACACTATAACCTGCAAAATTATTAATCACCATAGATGGAGTAAACAAGGTATTTCATGACAAAGTCATACTGAAACTATATCTATCTACCAATCCAGCCCTCCAGAAAGCTTTAGAGGGAAAAACCAACCTAAGGATTGCAAATACACTCAGAAACCACAAACAATCAGCAGTCCCACAGAATACACCAAAGAAAGGAAATACAAACAAGTTACCACCAAAAAAAGAAGGAAATATGAATCAGTGGTCACTAATATCTCTTAATATCAATGGACTAAACTCACCTATAAAAAGACACACACTAACAAATTGGAAACAATAATAGAAGCCATCCTTCTGTTGCCTACAAGAAACACACCTCAACCACAAAGACAGACACAAGCTCAGAGTACAGCGTTGGGAAAATATTTTCCAAGCAAATGGTCCTAAGAAACCAGCTAGTGGGGGGGGCATTCCTAATATCTTGCAAAGTAGACTTTAAGCAAAAAGCTATTAAAAAGGACCAAGTTGCTCATTACTTATTCATCATGGGAAAAATTGGTCAAGAGGAGATTTCAATCCTGAATATTTATGCCCCTAATATCAGGGAACCTACCTATGTAAAAGAAACAGTAATAAAGCTCAAACCCCACATTAATTCTCACACCCTAATAAGGCGAGACTTCAATAACCCACTTTCACTCTTGAATAGGACAACAAGACAGTGATTCAACACAGCAATAACGAGTCAAACAGAGGTTATGATGCAAACGAATTTAATAGATATCTACAGAAGCTTCCACTCAAATGCAAAGGAATAAACATATTTCTCAGCTCCTCATGGAACTTTCTCTAAAATTGACCACATAATTGGCCATAAAGCAAATATCGACAGATAGACAAAATTGAAAATAATCCCTTATATCATATCAGACCACCAGGGCCTAAAGTTAGAGTTCAACAACATTAAAAAATCACAGAAACCCTACCAACACATGGAAACTAAATATCACAAACTGAACCACCACTGAGTCAAGGATAAAATTAAGGAAAAAATCAAAGTCTTCCTAGAATTTAATGAAAATGAATCCCTAAGGAACCCAAACTTGTGGGACCCAATGAAAGCAGTCTTAAGAAGAAAATTCATACCACAAGATGCCTATATCAAAAACCTAGAGAAATCCCACACTAGAGAACTAACAGCTCAGCTGAAAGCCTTAGAACAATTAGAAGCAAACTTACCTAGAAGGAGTAGATGGAAGGAAATAAACAAACTTAGAGCTGAAATCAATACAAATGAAACAAAAAGAACAATACAAAGAATCAATGAAATGAAGAGTCGGTTCTTTGAGAAAGTCAACGAAATAGATAAACCCTTATCCAAACTAATCAAAAAGCAGAGAGAGAGAGTATGCAAATCAACAAAATCAGAAATGAAATGGGAGACATAACAACAGACCCCCAAGAAATCCAGAGAATTATCAGGTCATACTTTAAAAATCTATTTTCCATAAAAATGGAAAACCTAAAAGAAATGGACAGCTTTCTGGACAGGATTTCCATTTTTACTATGTTGATCCTACCTATCCAGGAACATGGGATATTTTTCCATTTTCTGATATCCTCTTCAGTTTCTTTCTTCAGTGATTTAAACCAAATAGATCTGTCACTTCTTTGGTTATAGTTACTCAAAGGTATTTAATGCTATTTGCAGATATTATAAAGGGTGACATTTCCTTTATATTTTTTCAGCCCTTTTATCTTTATTGTAGAGAAGGGCTACTAATTTTTGAGTTAATATTGTATCCTGATACATTGCTGAAGGTGTTTATCAGCTGTAGAAGTTCCCTGGTAGAATTCTGAGGGTCACTTATATATACAATCATATTATATGCAATTAGAGATATTTTCTTTTCCAATTTTATCTTTTTAATCTCCTTTTGTTTTCTTATTGCTGTAGCTAAAATTTTGAGAACTATATTGAATAGATAAGGAGAGAGAGGACATCCTTGTCTAGTTTTTTATTTTAGTTTGACTGCTTTATGTTTTTCTCCATTAAGTTTGATGTTGGCTGTCAGCTTCTTGTAGACAGCCTTTATTATATTGAGATATTGTCACTGTATTCCTGATCTCTCCAGGGCGTTTAACATAAAGGAGTGTTGGATTTTGTCAAAGTCTTTTTCAACATCTAAGGATATGATCATTTTTTTTCTTTTAGTTTGTTTATATGATAGATGAAGTATACAGATTTTCATATGTTGAAACATCTCTGCATTTCTGGGATGAAAAATACTTGGTCATGTTGGATGATAATTTTTATATATTTTTGAATAGGGTTTGCCAAAAATTTAGTTCAGAATTTTAGCATCAATATTCATAAGGGAAATTGTTCTGTAATTCTCCTTCTTTGTTGTGTCTTTGAGTGTTTGGGTATTAGGGTAAATTTGGCCTCATAAAAGGAATTTGCAATATTCCTTCAGTTTCTACCTGGTGAAATATTTTGATGAGTAATGGTAGTAATTCTTCTTTGAATGTCTGGTAGAATTCTGCACTGGAACCATCTGAACTTGGGCTTTCATTTGGAGGGAAAGTTTTTAATGACAGTTCCCATTTCCTTAAGGATTATAGGTCTGTTTAGGTAATTATTCTATTTTTCTTAATTTTGGTAACTTGTACCTGTCCAAAGGCTATCTATTTCTTCTAGGTTTTCCATTTTTGTGGAATATAAATTTTCAAAGTATGATCTGAAAATTCTCTGGATTTCTTGGGGGTCTGTTGTTATATCCCTCTTTTCATTTCTGATTTTGTTGATTTGGATACTCTCTCTGTTTTTTGATTAGTTTGGATAAGGTCTTATCTATCTTGTTGACTTTCTCAAAGAACCAACTCTTTGATTCATTGATTCTTTGTTTTGTTCATTTTGTTTTAATTGTATTGATATCAGCTCTAAATTTGTTCATTTCCTTCCATGTACTCCTTCTAGGTGAGTTTGCTTCTAATTGTTCTAAGGCTTTCAGCTGAGCTGTTAGTTCTTTAGTGTGGGATTTCTCTAGGTTTTTCATATAAGCATCTTGTGGTATGAATTTTCTTCTTAAGACTGATTTCATTGTGTCCCATTAGTTTGAGTACATTGGGAATTCATTTTCATTAAATTCTAGGAAGATTTTGATTTCTTTCTTAATTTCTTTCTTGACTCAGAGGTGGTTCAGTTTGTGATATTTATTTTCCAAGCATTGGTAGGCTTTCTTTGATTTTTGATGTTGTTGAACTCTAACTTTACGCCTTAGTGGTCCAATATGATACAAGTGATTATTTCCATTTCTTTGTATCTGCTGATACTTGCTTTATGACCAATTATGTGGTCAATTTTAGAGAGTGTTTCATGAGGAGCTTAGAAATATGTATATTCCTTTGCATTTGGGTGGAAGCTTCTGTAAATATCTGTTAAATCCATTTGCATCATAACCTCTGTTTGTCTTGATTTTGCTCTGTTAATTGTCAGTCTGGTTAACCTATCCAGGGATGAAAGAGGGATATTGAAGTCTCCAATTATTAAGGTGTGAAAACTGATGTTAGATTTGAGTTTTAGTACTATTTCTTTTACATAGGTAGGTGCTGTGATATTAGGGGCATAAATATTCAGGATTGAAATCTTCTCTTAACCAATTGTTCTTGTGATGAATAAGTAATGACCATCTTGGACACTTTTAATAGCTTTTACCTTAATGTTTATTTTGTTAGATATTAGGATGCTCCCTCAGCTTGTTTCTTAGGAACATTTGATTGGAAAGTCTTTCCCTAACCCTTTATTCTGAGCCTGTGTCTGTCTTTGTGGTTGAGATATGTGTCTTGTATGTAGCAGGACAGCCTCTATTTTTGTATCCATCTTCTTAGTGTGTCTCTTCATAGGTCAGTTGAGTGCATTGATATTATGGAATATTAGTGACCACTGATTGATATTTTCTGCTATTTTTGGTGGTAGCTTGTATGTATTTTCATTCTCTGGGTTATTCTTCTTGGGATTTTTGATTGTTTGTAGTGTCATGTGTGTATCTGGGATACTTAGGTTAGAGTTTTCCCTCTATGCTTTCCGTAGGGCTGGATTAGTAGGTAGGCATGATTTTAGTCTGATTTTGTCATGAAATATGTTGATTACTCTATCCAAGGAGATTCATAATTTTGCTGGACTTAGTAGTCTAGGTTGGCAGTCATGCTCTTTTAGTGTATGTTTAAGTTCTGACCAAGCCCTTCTTGCTTTCATTGAATAGTCAGGTGTTATTCTGATGTTTCTGCTTTTATTGGTAAATTGGCCCTTTTCTTTTCCAGCTCTTAAATTTTTTTTCTTCGTTCTGTAAGTTTTTTGGCTTGATTATTATGTGGCAAGTGAATTTTGGGGGGGTGGTCATATCTATTTGGTGTTCTGTAAGCTTCTTTCATCTTTAAAGGCATTTCTTTTTAAAATTACAATACATTACCTTTGCCTTTGAGCTGATATTCTTCTCCTTCCTCTATTCCTATTATTCTCAAGTTAGGTCTTTTCATGATATTCCAGATTTACTGAACATTTTGGTTTTCTTGGTTTCAGTATTTTCTTTAATTCATATATCTATTTTTGCTACTGAGTATTCCACTCCAGAGATTGTCTCTTCCATGTCTTGGATTCTGTTGGTTATGCTTGTGTCTTTATTTCCAGCTCTTTTCTTCAGATTTTTATTTCCATCTTTGCCTCATTTTGTGCCTTCTTTATTGCTTCTATTTCAATTTTTTAGTTCCTGGAATGTTTCTTTTATTTTTTGCTTTACCCTTTCTTGGTTTTCGTTCAAGGATTTGCTCATCTCTTCCAATTTTTTGTTTACATTTTCTTCTATTTCTTTAAGGGAACTTTTATATCTTTTTTGAAGGCTTCAATCATCTTCATAAAGGTGGTTTTGGTGTTGTTTCCTTCTGTTTTTTCTTCATTGCTTTGTTTAAGTATCGTAGTTGTAGACCCATCACTTTCTTCTGGAGTTGCCTTGTTGTTCTATATATTATTATTTGTATTTTTGCTTGGCATCTGCCCATGTCTTCAGTGGTTCATGATTAGACCACTCCTAGTCAACTGTGGCAAGAGGGCTTATGTTTATTCTGTGTTTTCTGAGCAAGGGGTCTGCTCGATCTCTGACTCTGCTCTGGACAAGTGTCTGAATTTCAAAGCCTCAGTATTTCTCTGGTAACACAGTTTGCCTTGGAAGTGGGACTGGCTTTGCAATGTCCCCTCTTTCAGGTGTGGATGAGGAGCCTTTCAAAGCCAAACCATAGTCTTCTCTGCTCAGAAGAATCTGGATTAGGCTCTAGAGATTGACCCTGGTCCCGATAACAACTTTCCCAACAGGCCTATTTTCCCTTTTAAAGTGTGGTAGTCATTCTATGTTGTCAATTTTACATCAGATATCAAATAAATCCCAAAAGCTGGGCATATCTATGAAGAATTTTTCTTGATCATATCATTTAAGGTTGGAATCAACACTCTGAATCTGGACTGTTCCTTCTGGTGGCAACTTATATAAAGGACATGGGAGAAGGAAAGCTTCTACTTTTTGTCCACTTGCTCTTAATGTCCCTGAGAAGTTTATATATTCTGTTTCTGAGGCATTCTTTCACTGGTAGGATAGCCTGCTTTTGTAAGATTTAAACTTATAATGAAGACTACCAAATACATCCACCCTCAAAGACTAAACAATTACTGCATTTTTAAACTTTTATAAATTATATCTACATATAATTTATTCCAAATATATATGTAAATCATCTATACCTTTATCTATCTATATCATATATTATATTATTATATATGTCTATATCATATATAATCTATATTTATATCTCTTATCATCTATATTATCTATATATCCATATCTTTTATATATCTATATTTATATATTCTATATAATGTGCATATATTTTTATCATTTTATATTTATCTAATATCTAATATTTATCTCTTTATCAATCTATCTACTCTCATTCTATCTATCATCTATTAATACCTCTAACCTATTATCTATCTTGTTCATTCCATTAATTTTATACCTCCTGAGAACCCTGAATAATATGGACTGTGGTATCAAGAGTGGTTCTCAGGAAACAGAAGCCTAAAAATTAGTTTTTTAAAGTTTCTGGAGAAGGCTTTTGAATTTGTCAGCACTACAGTTACTGAAACCTATATTAGTTTTACTTTATGAGATCTTACATTGTACTATCACATAGTGCTTTGTTGTTGAAGAGCCTACTTCAGTGCTTTTTTTCCCCCTAAAATTCAATCTTAATTTCATATATAAAATAGGTAGATTTATTCATGGTTATTATGCAAAGAGGGAAAAACAATGCAACAAAAGCAAAAGAAATGGAAGAAAGCAGGAGGGCATGGGTAAGAAAATGGAGCAGGAACAGTTTCCTCCTCATTCCTATACTTGCAAAGTTGAAAGGGGAAAAATAACTCATATATTTTCTATGTTAGTATTTGTAAGTGAGGCAGTAGAAGGAAGTGGTAGAGGAAATCCTCAGTTAGCAGTAGAAATGTTTTGATGAGTAATAACAAAAGAGTAATTTGATTATGTTTTATGAGATTCTAAAATTTCTGAAATGCTTTCAGTGTTAGTAACCACTTGAAAAACAAGAGAAGATGCATGAGTGGCCAGCCATATACATAGCCTGGATAAACACATTTTTAGAGATGTTATCTGTAAGAAGTTAAAGGCTGGCTTTTTTTCCCCAAAACATCAGTGTATTTCTGTCCTTAGTGTTTGATTTTACATTCTTTATATTTAAAAGCAGCATCTGGCAATCTTGCTTTGCTTTTGTTCTGTACTTTAGTTAGTAAGCCTGAATACGGTGTCAGAAAAATTCCCTATAAATGAAAAAGAGAAATGTGTAAAGCACTAAGATTAGCAAGTATGTATTCTAAAGCCAGTAAAACTATTGAAGAGAAAACATGTTAAGCAAGTACTCAGAGATATTGTCATCATAAAGAAAGAACCAGAAAAAATAAGTTAAGAATGATTTTCCTGTGGAACTTAAACATTTTTTTAAATCTCTTATAGTAGGCATCAGCCTATGCCTATCACACTAAATTCTGAGTTCTCTGATCTACTAAACTGTTCAACACTTCAGGGTTCATTTAACATGTGAGTCTTTACAATCAATGAGAGCTATGATGGATACAGTCCAGTAGTTTAAAATTAGTCAGGTTAATTTTGGTGTTTATTCTTGAGTTAATTTGGTATTTTCTGTATTATAATATACCAAAATAATTCTACCATATTTCCCCTCTTTTTCTTTTTAAAACAAGAAAAACCCTAAATCTAATATTCTTTTTCCCTCCATTATCTCTAATGACTGTATCAGAAACACTGTAAACAAACACAAATATCCATAATCCATTTTTGGGGGGGAATGTGAGTAATAACTGCTTCCTGCTATGTGGGGGCACTGGCATTCCATTGGTGGTCTAAAGAAAAATGTAGAATTATGCATACATCTTTAGCAGAGTGGAATCTAAGGCTGAGTGATCTCAGCCAGTATCCTCTAAGTTGTTTTGGATGCAGAGCTCAGAGGAAACTGCAACAGGGGTGTGTAGCGGGAAATCAGGAACTATATATGTGAACGATCGCGTCATAGGACTGGAGACAAGTGGGGCGTGGTTAACTGAAAAGGACTCCGGAAGTAGACCTTCGAGGGAGAGGACCAGGACAGGAAGTCATCATTCTCTCACAAGAGTTCCCCTTGTGCGCAGTTAGGCCCAGCTGGCCGGGAGTTTGGAAGTACAGCGTGGGGATGAAGAATCTTCCTTAGAAAGGCTCTGACGCGCTGCAATCTCATCCTGTCATCTTCTCTTAAAACCAGCTCTGTTTTGTAAGTGATTTTCACAAAATAAACCCCATTTAAAACATATCTCACAGCGGGCTTTTACCGCGATAATTGGTGCCGGAATGCAGGGCTAATTCTACAAACCTGCCAGGTTCCTCTCTCACCCATGGAGCAGGTCTGAACTTGGTTACCAGCTGCGCACAAGCCTCCTGTACACAACCAGGAACAAATCTACCACCGGCAGACCTCCTGAGAGACGGATTGACCCATTCTAGTGGAGCACGCCTGGTAGGATTTGTTGAAAGATCTGAGAAAGACCCTTCCAGTCGCCACCTCGTTTCCCGCACCATTGCTGCTGCTGCTGATCACGACAGTGACATCTGCTGGCCATAAGTTCTCATTACATCTGAGTATATTTTTTTTCTTCCTTTTCTTTTCTACATATTTTTTTTTCCTTTCTACAATGTCTTACCAGATAAATGTTCAGAATTTTTTTCACTTTGTCACAATGGTGATAGAGGATTATTTCCAGGATTACGCATTTGGAGGTTATCTCCACCCAGGAGTCCTTTTGCTTTTTTGTGTGATAATGTACTTCATACTTAGCTATTTTAAGGCATCTCAACATAGAGAGTATGAGGCTAAGATGTCTGGCATGGATAAACGTATTAAGACACTCCAGAAACTCATTGTTTCCATAGAAGAGAGGTCTACTTTGATCACAGAGGGATTTAGAACTCATATTGCTGAAAATTTTAGGAAATTTAATGAAAAATTTAAAAAAATGGATGAAAATTTTAGGATAATGGATAGAAACTCTAGGAAATTTGAACAGAAGATAGTAGAATGGATAGATGTGGAGACAGGGAGGATTTCCCATTCTATGAAATTGTTGGAGAGATCATTTATAGAAGACTATAAAACACTGGAAAAGACCATTACCACTAGGTTACAAGATTATGAGGATCGCTTGGAGGTTTTAGAAAAGGATCTTGAGGCAACACCTGCTCAAGATAACCCAGAGCCCCCTCTTAAATGGTGCTACTGCAGGGAAGTTTATTCACCTAGAGTGGTTATCATGGGGGGACTACCCCCCATCCCTCCAACTCTATTCCTAGTTGTGGCAGAGGCCAAAAAACCACAACCACGTGGAAGGGCTTCTGACAATGTGGGATACAATTATGAACCTATACCCATGAAGGATTTAAAACAAATAAAGGAAGCCATAGTGAACTATGGTGTACACTCATCTTTTGTGAGGCAATCCTTGAACTCATGGTCAGCACAGAATCGAGTAATTCCTGATGACTGGAAAAATTTGGCAAACGCAGTGTTTAACGATGGCCAAAACTTCCAGTGGAGGAATTGGTTTAGAGAAGAGGCTAAAGTCTTGGAATCTCGAGATCAAACTGGAAATGTTACCGTCTCCAAGAACCAAATCCTTGGGGGAGGCCAGTTTGCTGATTTATCAGTTCAGGCTACTTATGATGACCATGCTCTTTTGCTGTGTCGTACTGCTGCCTTAAATGATTGGGAAAAGGTTTTAGACCCAGGACAGAGAATTGAGTCATGTACCCAGATTAAACAAGGTCCAATGGAGCCTTATACAGACTTTTTACGAAAGGTTGACTCAGGCTTTAAATAGAGAAGTGTCAGATCCAGAAGTTAGGAAACAATTGATACTCTCTTTGGCCTTCGATAATGCAATATGACATGTAAAAAATTGATCATGCCATTAAAGATCAGGGGTGCACCCTTAGATGAATGGATTCAATATGCACTTAATGCTGAATATCTACACCATAATGAAGAGAATTGGGTAGGTCAAGCCATTGCTAATGCTAAGATGAGAAATCAAGGAATTATTTGCTTTAATTGTGGTACGCCAGGCCATATAAAGAGAAATTGTAGACAAAGCAAACGTGGAAACTTTTCCAATCACAGGAGTGACTTAAACAGAAAGCCACTACCTCCTGGACTATGTAGGAGATGTAACAAAGGTAGACATTGGACAAATGAATGTAGATCTATAAGAGACAAAGATGGCAAACTTTTACCATCGGGAAACGTAACTCGGGGCTTCCCCAGGGAAGCCTCCAAGAATCAGACCTCTAAGCCAAAAAGGGTTCAGTCATATCCAGTCACAGTGGAAGAGCAGTGTCCTCAGGACGAGTAACAAATTCCAAGTCTGAAACAGTAGATCATGTAACCATAGACAATAGATTGCCCTTACAAGAGAAGTTGATGGAATCCAGCAAACCAATAAAACGCGTATTTTGGCAGACCTCAATAAATGAACAAAGACCAAAGTTGACAATACGAATAGACAACATTTTATGCAGGGCTTAGTCGACATGGGGGCTGATGGTTCAATCATAACTCAGCAGGCCTGGCACCCCAGGTGGCCTCTGAAGGAGGTAGATGTTCAATTTTTAGATATTGGGACATTGTCTCAGGTAAAACAGAGTGTGAGATGGCTAGAATGCATAGGACCAGAAGGACAGAGAGCGAGATTAAAGCCATACATGGCCAACATAGCAGTGAACTTATGGGGTCGTGATCTCCTATGACAATGGAACACTCAAATTAAGATTCCTCCAGGCCTACATACTAGCCAAAGAACTAATCATGGCCTTGAAGGTAATACCTCAAGATGCTACATAAAACAGCCGTCAGTCCTTCAGGTTGCACAAAGACGCAGTCTTAAAACTGCAAGCACCCCTAAGACACTAACAGCCCTGCCTTTGAAATGGTTGACGGATAAACCTATTTGGGTCCAACAATGGCCTTTGACAGAGGAGAAATTGCTAGCCCTAGAACAATTGGTGCAGGAACAGTTACAAGCTAAACATATTGAAGAATTGACCAGCCCATGGAATTCCCCTGTATTTGTGGTCAAGAAGAAGTCTCAGAAATGGAGAATGGTGACGGATTTAAGAGCAATTAATAAGGTGATTCAGCCCATGAGCACCCTACAATCTAGTATACCTATACCTTCTTTGCTACCTAAAGGATGGCCTATAATAGTTATTGATCTGAAGGACTGTTTTTTTTTTACAATACCTCTACAGGAACAAGACAAGGAGAAGTTTGCTTTCACTATACCTAATTTTAATAATTCATACGCGGTAAAAAGGTACCAATGAAGGGTCCTTCCACAAGGGATGTTGAATAGCCCCACCCTATGCCAATATTTTGTCTGACAGCCATTGGAAGTGATACACAAACAATTCCCACAGTCTATCATTTACCATTATATGGATGATATATTGTTAGTGGACCCAGACATAAACACCTTAGAAAGAGTGTTTGAGGAATTAAAGAAGGTGTTGCCTGATTGGGGACTTCACATTGCCCCTGAAAAAATACAAAGAGGGGATTCTATCAATTATTTGGGATATAAAATAGGCTTGCAAACAATTAGACATCAGAAGGTACAACTTAAGAGGGACAGATTAAAAACACTTAATGATTTCCAGAAGCTATTGGGGGATATAGCCCACATACGTCCAGTTATTGGTATTAAAAACTATGAACTGGTTCATTTGTTTAAAACTTTAGATAGAAATAAGGATCTGAATAGTCCCAGGCAATTCTCTGCTGAAGCCGAGAAAGAATTAGCATTGGTGGAAAAGCGATTACAAGAAGCACATGTTAACCATATAGACCCAGACCTCGACTTCATCCTGGTTATTTTGCCTTCTGAATATTCCCCTACAGGGGTCATAATGCAAAGGGAAAATATTATATTAGAATGGATATTTCTGCCACATAGACCAAGTAAAAAACTAAAAACATACATTGAAAAGATTTCAGATTTGATTTTCAAAGGAAAATTCAGGCTTCGACAATTGACTGGAAAGGATCCGGCAGAAATTGTT
>PVIH01016267.1:27909-46361 GCA_004025045.1 Sigmodon hispidus | reverse complement strand
AAGAAAAAATGATATCCTAAAATTCACAGGCAAATGGATGGATTTGGAGAATATCCTCCTGAGCGAAGTATCACAAACTCAGAGAGATAAGCAGGGGATGTACTCACTCACTAGTGGTCTCTAAACAAACAAACAAGAAAAAAAGCCAAACATGCCCAAGCGGCAAACCACAACCACCGAACAGCTTGGGATCAGAAACGCCCTGGACTGACCCTTCAAACCCCAGTCCATCTATAGGAACACCTGACTCACTCTTGAGGGAGGGGGGAAAGAACTGGATTTGGCCAGAAGTGGAGACTGATCTAAGCATTATTGGGTCAGTGGGACCATAGGACTGTCTGCTCCCTGCCCAGGGAGGGGATGGCGAGTTGCAGAGAAGAAAAATGATCAGATGTGTTGGGAGAGGGAAGAGACCTTGAATAAGGATATACAGGGATTGAAAAAAAAATTCAGAGGGAAAGATGAACACAAAGAAAATATATGTGTAGCAATCTTATTTGTATTTCCACCCTTGATAAGCCATGCTTATGATTCTTATCCTCTGTATAGTTATTGTTAACTCTTCCACATTTTAAATTCTTTTTACTGTGTTTTTTTTGATAAATACAAAATAAAGAAGGAAAAAAAAGAAAAAAAAAGAGAGCATTTCTTCACCTGTCCTAAACCAAAAAGACTGCAAAAACTCCAAGTCCCTCCATACTCTTTCCTGTGTGACTCTCTATACATATTCTGTACCCTCTATAGCTAATTCCTGTTAGTTAGTTGCTTGCTCTTTCCCAAACCAAAGTTGATTTTATTAACACAGTCTCAGGGTTTCACAGAGCAATCGAATATCTTGCAGGTCAAAAGAACTAAAAAAAAGTTGATAGATGTCATTTATCTTCTCAAACGTAGAAAATCATCTTTAGCTGATTTGTGCAGTGTGTACATTCCATACTTATGTTAATACACATATGTGTATTACCTTTAAAAGTTTGTGTATTTTCAAATAAAAAAAAAGGAGCAGACACCAATGTAGATGAGTAGCCCAGGCAATCCACCCTCTCAATGCCTCTTTTGCAGTTCCCCCGAAAATCTGCATCCAGAACAACTTTAAAGCAACTTGCTAAGATGGTTCAGCCTCACAGACTACTCCAGCCAGGACTTCAGTTAAGCCCTGCACTTTCCCATCACACAGAGACTGGACAACAAATATTACAGCTAGCTTCCCCAAGGCTTGACCATTATCCCAATTTTCTCAGGGTCCCCTAAAGATACTGTTGCCCCTAGACTACAGTAAGTAATTTTAACAACACAATGCTTACATTTTCAAGAAGTGAGGTGGTTTTTTTGGTCATTCAGTGGGTTATGATTTTTTGGCATTGTTTAGGGAGACAGTTACAAATTGTTTTTGTTCATAGTCAGGAAAAAAATTAAACAATTGGGTTTAAGGATTTCTTTCTTTCTTTTTCTTCCTTCTACCCTCTTTCTCTCCTATCTATTGAAGAAAAAAAGAAAAAAGAGGGATATAAGAATAATAAAATAAAAGGGTAGATTAGGTATTGAATCTACCTTTAAACTGAAAAGCCAATACTAGTCTCAAAGATTTTCTACTCTATGGGTTTTTGTATATTAATTCATATTTAAGTGTAGAGAGCTGCATGCAGCCGTGCCTTAAAGATGGCACTGGCTTCCGCCCTCCACCTTCCTGATGGTGAGTGCTCTCAGTGATAAACAACTGCATATTTGGCTAAGGCTAGGAATCTGGCTTGCTTCTGCATACCTAGGCCTATCGGTAGTGCCCATGTGGCGTACTAGGGTTGGCTGCCCAGAGGCTATTTAGGCCACAAGCAGGTTTCCCTGGGGTCTTCAGAAGTGAGAAATCAAGATTCCTGAATAAACTGCTGAAAGAAGAGCCTGGTGTTGTGTCTTCCTTGCTGGTCGTGACAAGTGGTGGCCCGCACAGACTCTACTCTCAATGAAGGCTCAGAACTTTCTGCAGTCAGGGCAGTGCACTGGTAAGTTCCCAGGTAAGGTGGGAATTCACAGTAAAAAGTGGGTGGAAAAGTTCCCAGGTAAGGTGGGAATCCGCGTTAAAAGCGGGTAAAGATTTTGCTCTCCTCTGTAGATAAAGAGAGAGTGGGACAAAAGGCTCGCCAGCAGGCGAATTGAAAACAAAAGCAAAAGATTACATAAGAGGTTACTGGATTAGTTATGGGCGCTTCTCCATCGCACCCAATTTTTTTGGCTCTTAAGGAGCTGCTTCATTCAAAAAATTTAAAATTAGAAGAGAGTATCTTGGAGAGATTCTTAGAGGAATGTGATATCGCTGCCCCATGGTTTGCCATCTCTAAGAGCCTCACAATATCTTCATGGGAAAAACTAGGAAGGGACTTGGATTTTGCTTTCAAGCAAGGGACTCTTAAGGGCGGGGTGAGGCCGATCTGGAAACTAATAAGAGGCTGTTTTGAGGATCATCGCTGCAGTGAGGCAGTAGAGAATGGCCAGGCCGCCTCAGAAATGTTACAGGAGGAGAGATCAGAAAAGGCAAGCAGTGAAAAGGGACAGAGTAAAAGGGGAGAGTTATACCCCGACCTTGCTGATATAGAAACTCCTGAATCTACAGACTCGGAGGAAGAACTGCTGTCACTTGTAGAACAGATAAAAAGGATAAGGATAAGAAAAAAGGAAAAAAGGAAGGAAAAGGAGGATCCAGACAGAGGAGAATGCTGCGCATCCCCAGCATGTCAAGCTGGGCCTTTGGCTCCCCCTCCCTATGTGGAAGGTGGGGGTGGCGGTTCAGGGCACTCTTTCAGCCCGGGGGCATGGAAGGCAGTCAGAACAGAGTTAAGCTTAGCTTACCCAGTGTTTCAAGATCCACAAGGAAATTGATATGAGGAGACCTTAGATTTCAAGGTAATAAAAATCTCTTGCTGAGTCAGTACGGACTTATGAGATCATGGCCTCATTCACTGCTGCCCAGGTGGAGGCCTTGAACAGGCACTGCATGACACCTGGTGATTGGAGTGGGCTTGCATGAGCATGCTTGAGCCCAGAACAGTATCTAGACTGGAAGGCCTTTCTGATTGAGTTTGCCAGTGAAGAGGCCGCAGCTAATCAGGTTGCTAGAAATCCCGCTTGGGATAGAGACATGCTGCTTGGCCAGGGTCGATTTGCTAATCAACAGACAGGCTACCCAGTTCATGTTTATGAACAGATTAATAAAATTGGCATTAAGGCATGGAAGGCCTCACCAAATAAGGGCGAGGTGAGCGGTAACCTCACTAAGATTTTGCAGGGTCCCACGGAGCCGTTCTCAGACTTCATCGCTCATATGGTTGAGGCCGCAGGCAGAATTTTGGGGGACCCAGATGCAGCAATGCCTCTGATTAAGCAGCTTGTTTATGAGCAGTGTACCAAGGAATGCAGGGCTGCCATAACCCCGTATAAGAATAGAGGACTGGAGGCATGGATGAAGGTTTGCAGAGAGCTAGGGGGGGCCACTGACCAATGTCGGTCTGGCAGAGGCTGTAGTCCAGTTGACTCAGAATAAAAGAGGAAGTTCGGGTGCTTGCTTCAAGTGTGGTAAGATGGGGCATCTGAAGCAACACTGCCCTGAGAGAGGAAGAATGGCAGAAACAGGAAAGGGACAACGCCCTGCGTAGCCTGGGGTGTGTCCTAAGTGTAAGAAGGGAAAACACTGGGCAAATGAATGCCAGTCGGTAAAAGACATAAACGGTCAGCCTTTGACTCAGGCCCAAGCAGGAGCTCATTCAAAAAACGGGCAAAGGGGCCCTCACCCTCAGGGCCCGCAAATATATGGGGCAGTCGAGAGCCAGGACAAGGAATGGTGTCAGGAGCAGTGGCCAACCCTCTGACACCCCAAGGACTGTGGAGAGCCACTGCGGGCTCAGCAGAATTGGACCTCCGTGCCACTACCAGACTCGTACTAACTTCCCAAATGGGAGTCCAGCTGGTGGACGCAGATTTTCAGGGACCCCTTGAGCCTGGCACAGTGGGCCTGTTGATAGGGAGGTCCTCTACAACCCTGCGAGGTCTCAAAGTACATCCAGGGGTAGTTGACCCAGATTATACTGGAATTGTAAAAATTATGATTGAGTCTCCAAAAGGAATCTTGGCCATTTCCCTGGGCGATAGGATTGCCCAGTTGTTGATTCTGCCTAGTCTATGCATGGTCCCTTTGTGGCACAGTCAAAGGAAAGAGGAGATGGAGGTTTTGGGTCCACAGGAATGGATTTAACATTTCTGTCTCTAGATTTGGATCAGAGGCCAGTGTTAGAACTCATCATTGATAATAAAAGGATTCTAGGCCTGTTAGACACAGGGGTAGATAAGAGCATCATTGCCAAGAAGGATTGGCCGTCAGGATGGCCCACACAGATGTCCTCCCAGACATTACAAGGCCTGGGATATGCCAAAACCCCAGACATAAGTGCACGGCAGTTATAATGGAAGGATGAGGAAGGACATTCTGGCATTATGCAGCCCTATGTGCTGGAACTCCCGGGTTCATTATGGGGCAGAGACCTTTTAAAAGACATGGGCTTCAGGTTAAGTAATGATTACTCCCCCACATCATTCAAGATGATGAATAGCATGGGTTACCACCCAAGCTACAGATTAGGGAAATTTCTGCAGAGGAGAAAAGATTCCATTGAGGGAAAACAGACCGGGCCTGGGTTTTTCCTAGGGGCCACTGAGGAGGGTATCCCCATATCTTGGAAAACAGAGGAGCCCATATGGGTTCCTCAGTGGCCACTTTCGGCTGAAAAATTGACTGCTGCCAGAACATTGGTAGAGGAGCAACTTTCTTTGGGACACATTAAGCCTTCAGTGTTCCCGTGGAATAAACCTATTTTTGTGATAAAGAAGAAGTCTGGCAAATGGTGTCTCTTGCATGATTTGCAAGCCATTAATGGTCAAATGCAAATCATGGGTTCTGTACAGCGTGGCTTACCCTTACTTTCTCCCTTGCCAGCCTCATGGCCTGTTATTGTTATTGACATTAAAGATTACTTCTTTTCAATTCTGCTATGCACTCGGGATAGTGAGAGGTTTGCCTTCACTATCCCTTCCTGTAATCATGAGGAACCCGATAAGAGATATGAATGGGTGGCCTTGCCCCAAGGCATGGCCAATAGCCTCACTATGTGCCAACTTTATGTGCATGAGACTATTGCTCCACTTAGGCAGAAATATCCTACCCTGAGATGCATACATTATATGGATGATATCTTGCTAGCAGCTAAAGGAAAGCAAATGCTGGAATGAGCACATATGGATTTGGTTAATATGCTTAAAAGAAGAGGGCTGCTAATAGCCCCTGAAAAGGTACAAAAGGACCAAATTGTTAACTATTTAGGAGCAAAAATTAATGAGAGTTGTGTTATTCCGCAAAAGGTGAAATTAAGAAAAGATAATTTAAGAACTTTAAATGATTTTCAAAAATTATTAGGTGATATAAATTGGGTTAGGTGTTATTTAAAGCTACCAAATTATGAGCTAAGGCCCCTTTATAATATTTTAAATGGGGATTCCGCCTTGGATTCTCCGAGACAATTGACTGAAGAGGCAAGGGAGGCTTTACAAAAGGTGGAAAAAAGATTGCAGGGTGCCTTTTTACAGAGAATACTGGAAGGCAAGGATGTTGCCTTGTGCATCCTTCCTACCTATTCCCAACCTACCGAGTTATTGTGGCAAGATGGGCCATTGTTCTGGATTCATTCCAAGATTTCACCAGCCAAGTCCATTGAACATTATTCTATTGCTGTGGTTAATATTGCCATGACTGGGGTCCAACAATGCTTACAATATTTTGGGGTTATTCCAGTTACCATTATAGTGCCTTATGTCAGTCATCAAGTTCAAGCATTAGGTGCTACGATAGATGACTGGGCCATTTTGCAATGCAGCTTCACTGGACGCATGGATAATCACTACACCAAACACCCCTTAATAGGATTCTTTAAAGAACATCCGGTGATATTCCCCAGGGTAACGTCATCCCAGCCCATCGTTAATGCCCAAAATGTGTTTACAGATGGATCTAAAACCGCATGTGGCGTGTACATGATAGATACACAACAGCCTGTACAGCATCAGTTTCAACCCGGTGCCCCACAGATGGTGGAATTAAAGATAGTAATTGAAGTTTTTAAGGCTTGCCCTTTTCCTTTTATTTTGATATCAGACTCTGCTTATGTTATTAATGCCCTCAAAGTTTTGGAAGTAGCCGGACCTATTAAGAGTTCCAGTCCAGCCTGCATTTTGTTTCAACAATTACAACATTTAATTTGGCATAGAAAGTCTTGCTTTTATCCTCAGCATATTAGAGCTCACACAGGCCTGCCCGGAAATGATACAGTAGATCAATGGACTCACCAGGAATGGATGTTCTTAAGTTCTGCCTTGGACAGAGCCAGAACCTTTCATAAAACATTTCATGTCAATGCAAAGATGTTACAACAAAAGTTTTCTCTTGCTCGAGCTGATGCCCAAAAAGTGATTTTAGACTGCCCCCAATGTGTAGTTTATCAGCGCCCAGTATTGGAGTAAACCCCCGGGGCCTACTCCCCTTAAAGGTCTGGCAAATGGATGTGACACACATCTCTGAATTTGGGCACGTTAAATACGTGCACGTGTCTGTGGACACCTGCTCAGGTGTTATGCACACCATGCCTTTGACTGTTTAGAGGCCTGGGCGGCCTGGGGAAAGCCTCAACAACTTAAGACTGACAATAGACCTGCTTACACAGGACAGCAGTTTGCCTCTTTCTGTCACCAGATGGAGGTACAACTTGTCCATGGCTTGCCCTACAACCCCCAAGGACAAGGCATCGTGGAACGTGCTCATCACACGTTAAAAGAATGCCTGCCTTTTACCTTACTGTGTCCCTTGCTAGGAGTGTGGCACCTTGAATCACTTGTTCATCAGTTACCCCCTCCTGCTTCCTGCACCTGTAAAACACAGTACTTGCTAGGTGTTTGAAGATTTTTTACCATCTGTGGCCTGGCGCTAGTTGTGTTATCTGTACAAATAAGTATTCAGTTTATAAACAGGTTTTTTTGGCTAGTGGCACCCAGGTCCCTATGCAAGATGTAATCTTGATTATCTCCCTTCAGGAGATGTAGTATTTAGAACACTCTTGAGATATTATGTTTATGTTCTTAAAGCTATCGTGCTCGTGGTCAAGTTACTAATTGTATAAATGTAAGTTTTCAATAAACATATTTCTTTAGAAAAAAAAAAAAGAATGCCTGCAAAAACAAAAAGGGGGGATAGGCCACAGCCGTACCCCGAAAGAGAGACTTTCCCTTGCCCTATTTACCATTAATTTTTTAAATTTGGATGCTCAGAGCCATTCCACAGCAGACAGGCATCATGAATCTCATGGTACCACTAAAGGAATGGTAAAATGGAAGGATGTTTTGACAGGGCTCTGGCGTGGGCCTGATCCCATGCTGACATGGGCACGAGGTTCTGTTTGTTTTTTCCTCAGGTCCAACAAGATCCAGTGTGGGTACCTGAACGCCTCACTAGAAGAGCCCAGTATGGGGAGGAGCACGATGATGGAGGTAGTGGCCCTCCTGCTCATCCTTGTGATGATGCAACCAGGAATGCTGGAACCAAGATGGGGGATCCTGTCTGTGTTCCCAAGACCGATGCCAGTCCATCATGATGCTAAGTTGTTTCCACGGTTATTTAGTAGTAATAAGAGTCTTGACATTCCTTATCTTCCCATAGATTTAGAAAGAGCCCCTTGGGAGAAAATAGATCTTTTAGTTTAGCTGGGACCTTGTGTTTTCAATTTGTTCAGAATCGTTCAGATACCTCCCCATGCATTTTGCTGTATAATCAAACTGCAGGATGGTTTGACCTGCCTGAGAATTCCGGTGGGCCCTGTCACTCCGCTAATGCCACCTGGGTTTCTGGGTGGTGGCCTGCCAAGATGCTGGAGGGAACACCTCCGCATCAGCCAAAATAGCCCCTTATTGTTGGGGAATGAATTGGGGAGAAATCTGGCCCTGGACTGGCTGTCAGTCCCATACTGTGACTTGGGCTGACAGGGCACAATGTTTTACCTTTTCCCCTGGCATTAATACAGGATTTAATAGAATCTATGCAGGCCTTAATTTTAATGATCAGAATCCGTTCCAGGGGTATGTGTCCAATCCTTTTGATAATTGGCTTTTGGGGTAGCTGCATGAACCTAGAGCCCATGGTCATGCTTGCTGGTGGATTACATGGAGTCAGCCAGTTTACATGGAGTCAGTCCCGCCCCTGGGGCTATTGGTACACGAATAATCTTTCTGCCAATGTAGCACAAGCCCTGGATGTACAAAAGGGCATTAATATTCAGCTAAAGGGAGGCTTGATGGTGGTCAACCAGAGGATTGACTTGGTCCAAGAACAAATTGACACCCTCTGGCAGATTGCCCAATTTGGCTGTCAGTGGAAATATGCTGGACTGTGTGTGACTAGTATACAATGGCAATATTACACGTGCTGCAAATCTGTCTAAGCAATTATCCATTTATCTTTTAGGTAATTGGATGGGAGAATTCGACAACCTGATGGAGCAGCTGAGGGTGGCTATCGTCACGGTGAACTCAACCCGGGTGGACGCTGAACTGGCGGAAGGATTGTCCTCGTGGATCCCTGATGCCATGAACCATCTTAAGGAGTGGGCAGGTCTAGAAGCCTAGACGGGCCTCCTGGTGCTGGTCTTCTTGGTGTGCTTGTGGTGCATTTGCCGAATTAAGGCTTCCCAGCATCGCAGTGCAGCCATGATTATTCAAGCCTTTACAGCCGTTGAAGCAGGACAGTCCCCTTATGCTTGGCTGGCTACCTTAAAGGATTAATTTTTCTAGGCACAGGATTCGAGGCTTGAGCACTGCACTTGGGACCCACCGAGACTTGGGCCCCAAGAAGAGCACACCTGATTGCATGTGGGTTGATACCTTGTGTCCCACCTCTGTGAAAAAGGTATGAGATGGGTCTGGTACTCATTAGGTGGACGACACCTGAGTGAGGATCAATCAGTACAATATCCCTGGTCCATTCTACAGAGATCAGGCCTCTACTCTTGCCTGTTGCTATAATATAAAAAAGGGGAACTGTTGAGAGCTGCGTGCAGCTGCGCCTTAAAGATAGCACTGGCTTCCACCCTACGCCTTCCCGATGGTGAGTGCGCTCAGTGATAAACAACTCCATATTTGGCTAAGGCTAAGAATCTGGCTTGCTTCTGCGTACCTGGGCCTATCGGTAGTGCCCACGTGGCTTACTAGGGTTGGCTGCCCAGAGGCTATTTAGGCCACGAGCGGGTTTCCCTGGGGTCAGAAGAAGTCAGAAGATTGTTCAAGGTTCCTGAATAAACTGCTGAAAGAAGAGCCCGGTGTTGCATCTTCCTTGCTGGTTGAGGCGGTCATGACATTTAAGGCTATTTTTTGTTATAGCAGACCATGTATATGTTTCTACTCTTGGGTAAGGTATTATACCCATGCAGCTCATTTAAAATGTAATATAAATCTAGCTCTTGGAAGCTATTATTACTAACTATTTAGGATAACTAAGAAATACAGGTTAGTAGTTAGTCATCTATAACCATCAAACTTTGGTCACATTAGTATGCTTTCAGAGTTAAACAGATATATTTTAGATATATAGGTGGTATTCAAATGCTTCAGAGATCTACAGACTATGGCACATAAAACTTTGCATAACAGTCTGCTCCTGGCAGCATCTATCTACCTCAGGGAAAGTGATGGACATCAAAGAACCTCCATATAGAGCTTATTTTCAATGTAACAAAGCTGGCTGTACTTGTGAATTCACAGCTCAAAGTTAACCTGGCTGCACCCCAGTGCACCCATCTGAGAAGTAATTTCAACAGCATTCTCTCTCCAGAAAGGCACCAGGGGCCTGTAGCAGAAAACACTGAACAATTCGGCTCAGTCACTTCAAAGTGAGGAGGCATCGCTGATACTCTCCCATCTGTCAATGTATTCAAATGCTTCAGAGATCTACAGACTATGGCACATAAAACTTTGCATAACGGTCTGCTCCTGGCAGCATCTATCTACCTCAGGGAAAGTGATGGACATCAAAGAACCTCCATATAGAGCTTATTTTCAATGTAACAAAGCTGAAAGTACTTGTGAATTCACAGCTCAAAGTTAACCTGGCTGCACCCCAGTGCACCCATCTGAGAAGTAATTTCAACAGCATCCTCTCTCCAGAAAGGCACCAGGGGCCTGTAGCAGAAAACACTGAACAATTTGGCTCAGTCACTTCAAAGTGAGGAGGCATCGCTGATACTCGCCCATCTGTCAAGCCATTTGGGTAAAAAAGCTGCCCACACCTTAACTGCTGACAGTATGCTGTCCAAACTGAATAACTAGGATGCTAAGGAAGGTAACTGCTGAACTGTGCCAAGACAAGGTTGTTCAGCCCTTCAAAGTTCCTACTTCACAAAATAGTCATTCAGATATTCTTTATTCATTCTAGGCCTATAGGCTAAAAATGGACACCTCAACATTGGAGAGAAATTTTGTCCACACAGCCATCTCTGCTATTTCTATAGTTTTAGAAGTTGTTTGTTCTGCACTTTCTGTTTATACAGATAATTACTTATCCTTCTCAGGTCTCTGATGGGGGCTGAAGACTAGATAGTTATACCGTTTTCATTGTTACCAAATTTAGGGGGAAAAAACTCACAAATAAGATGTAAAGTTTATTGAGAAACATAAAAGTTTAAGTTGTTTATCAAAAATATTTTAAGAAATAAAAAAATATTTTTAGGTTGGTAATACAAGTTATGATAGAAAATAATTTAGTTATAAAACTTTGAATTCATCAAAATAAAATAATTTCTCTAAATTTGTTAAAAACAAATGGACTGGACACTGTAAATATAATTCTTAGTTGATAATTGTTCTTATCATATATAGTTTTACTGTGTCAGGGTTAAAACCCTTCCTTTTTATTTAGACAAAAAAGGGAAAATATGGTGGAATAATCTTTTTATACACTGTAAAGATATGAATATCTTACCTCATCTGCCTTAGGCGCTTTCTGCTTGATTTAATAAAGAGTTTAACAGCCAATAAGTAGGTAGGAGAGAAAGAGTGGAAAGAGAAGAACTCTGGGGAAGAATCAGAGAAGAAAAATAAGATTTGTCAGTGAGATTCAGAGTAAGCTGTACATATGGTAGGCAGAAAAGATAATGAGCCATGTGGTGGAATATAGATTAATATATGAATAGGTTAATTTAAGTATTAAGAGCTAATAAGGAGCTGTTGGTCCAAAGAAAGTCTGACTACATGTGGGGTTAGAATAAACTTGTCTTAGTCCTAAGTTCCTTAATCAGAGAAGCACACTGATCGCCCCCCTTGAGCCTCATAAAACAAAACATAATAAACAAACAAAAACCCAATTAAAAAAATCAAGTATATTTACCTGGCCTTTCTCTTTTCTCAACCCATAGTGAGGAAAGCAGAAAAAATAATTCTAAAGTCTTTAGCTCAAAAAAAAAAATCTTTCACAAAATATATATTAAAATACTGAGGTCATATCTTTATTCCATTCATGTTTGTGCTACAAAAGTAAAAATACATATTAAATAATCATTTAATCAATATTCAGAAGTAATTAAAAGCATCTGTGTTCTGTTGGTTGTTTCTTTTAAATACAATCCAGTGATTAGAAGGTACTGGGAATGATTGCATTTTTACTAAGAACATATTTCTGTCCAGGGCTGAGCTTCAGAGCACAAAAAAGGCACAGTGGTAACCTCTGTTTGTGTTTCCATCTGGGACTTTACTGTGTACTTCAGTGATTATTCTGCCAGACTTCTGGCTGTGCTGAGAGTTAATAAAAGAAAGAAAGGAAAAGAAAAAGCAGTATATTCTTCTATGCTGTTTCTCACGAAAAATAAAATTACACCAATTACCATGCTTGCATTTTGTTGAATGGTTCTATTTAAATCCATTATATGTTAAACGAAAGTACTTGTGAATTCACAGCTCAAAGTTAACCTGGCTGCACCCCAGTGCACCCATCTGAGAAGTAATTTCAACAGCATCCTCTCTCCAGAAAGGCACCAGGGGCCTGTAGCAGAAAACACTGAACAATTCGGCTCAGTCACTTCAAAGTGAGGAGGCATCGCTGATACTCTCCCATCTGTCAAGCTCCTCTTCCCAGCATTTAGTTAGCATTTCTGGAATGGCATCTTCCCAGTGGTGAGGGTAGAGTGAGGAAGACACACTTCCCACAACATCATATAGTTGTGGGAAACACTGAGAGGCTACCTGGCCCCTCTAGCCTCATTGATCCGGGCAATGGCAATCTGTCTCGTGTGACTGGCCAAGAGAGAACAGGGGACTGCAAATCCTCTTTTCTTTCATTGCTGTTTTGTTCTGGTTCTTTGAGACAGGGTCTCATGCTACCTAGGTGGTCTCAAATCACTGCAGAGCTGAAGTTGGCCTTGATTCTTGACCCTCCAACCTCACTGCCTGAGTTCTGGGATTACAGGCATGTACCAACATGCCCCGTGCATGTGTGTGTATTCAGGGGTATGCATGTTTTGGAGACCTGAGGTCTATGTAGAGCATCTTTCTCAATCAATTTCTAGTTCATTTTTTGAGATATGACCTCACACTACTCCTTGAGCTCATTAAATTGGCTAGAGTATTTGGCTAGCAATCTCCCTCTGCCTCAGCAGTGCTGGGACTAAAGGCTTAAGTTGCAACTGTGCTAGCTTTTATGTAAGTGCTGGGGATAAAAATCAGGTTCTCATGTGTACACAATAAGCATTATACTGACTGAACTGCCCTCAGCCTACTAGAAATATCCTGATAGAATGAAATGAAGACAGAGTCCTAAAAGGCTGGACAGTTTACTATATTTAATCATAAAGGAATTAGGACTTTAATTTCTTTGTCTAAACAGTCCATGATCCTTTTGGATCTATAAATCTCTGCTCTTGTTTTCCCACTGAACTTTCTTTTCTTTTTTTTCTTCTATTTTTCCTCCCTCCCTCCTCTTCCTTCCTCCTTCCTTTTCTTTCTTCTTAAGAAGGGTCTCACTTTATAGCCAGAGCTGGAGTAACTTGTCCAGGAGCATACAGCAGTGAGGTTAAGAGGCTGAAGCCAGGGACTTGGGTCATGTTTTGAGGCTCTTGGAACTGTAAAGGTCACACTTAGACTGAGATTATCCACAAAAGCTGTTTGATGGCATAAGTTCAGAGACAAAACAATTTTGGAGTAAGCTGTATAAATTTTATAGCTTCAAGACGTCTTTCAAGGAATTTATATGAAAATTTAAAATGTTTTAATGGTGCCAACAAATCTCCAGCTGCCTGTGTGTGACCAAAGAAAGTGTCTGGCTATCAACTGATCTGTCTATGTGGCCTTTCTTGCTAGCATGAGGTGACTTAGCTTCTAAATGGTGCTAGGATGAAAAACAACAGAAATCCAAAGATCTTGCTACTGGGCACAAAGATCCTGCACAAAGCAAAACACACACTTTTATAAATGCATATGTGCGAGGAAATACAGACACAGAAAATGCAGATACAAGAAGAAGGGGAAGAGCAGACTCCAGGAAAGAAATAAAACAGAAACAGAACTTCTCAGGGCGCTTTGATCTCAGAAGGGCCTTGTGGCTCACTTTGACCTTCAAGTTTGAAGTATAAAAAGTACCTATCAATTTATTAGCGTGTATAGATTCATATTGTCTAGGTGTTCATTCATGTGACAAGGGAAAGCGAAATCATCTTTGTTCTAATGCTGTGATTAAATTTATGTGTCTGTATGAATGGGCTCTGGGGCTCAGGCCATACATAACCAAACACTATGCTCTCCCAGGTCTGTCTGCAGCAGTATTGGTAAAGAGAATAACAATGGATTCAGGAGATTGGGAAAACTGGTTAATGCTCACATTGTCCTCAGTCTCACCCAGTCTGTTGAAATCCTGAGGAGAATCAGAGACCCTTTCTATAGAAAACTACTGCAGTTGAGTATGTGGGAGAATTTAGTACACAGGACACTAAAGAAGATGTGCTCTGGGGTGAGCCAATAAATTCTCACTTTCATCAGTGGTGTTAACACTCAGAAGTGTTTACGGTGAACAATACCCCACCATGGTTGCCTACCACACCTCACACCATCCGTGCAGGTGTCAATGGAGCAAACAGAATCACAGCACAGCACAGTCTGATGGCACAGGATGCCCAGATACTGCTGCTCTACCACACAGCATCTACACAAACTTGTTATCTATAACTTTTAAATTCTAAAGTATAAAACCACATGGAAATCTACTTCCCAGGAAGCTTCCTAAAATGTATACATATATAAAATAAATTTAAGCAGACTTACCATATAGTGAGGAGACAATATCCCAATTAGACAGCACATGCTATTAAATAAAACTGCTAGAACTAGAAGAGGGTTAAAGTCTTTGTGATTTAGGGGACAAAAGTGTCACACAGACTCCCTGAGCATATGGGAGATCGTAAGAACCAGAGGTGCAGGTGACCCCAGGAATCAGAATTTTCCAAACACAACAGGGCTGAGGCACATGGGGACTCAGAGACCGTGATGACATGAACAACCATATCTGCACAGGTTCAAACCAGACAATCCCAGTACCAAGAAGGGGGCCTGAAAATAAGCCCCTCTCCTAACCAAGAAGCTATTTGCAATTGATAGCTGCTGGGAAAGTGAAAATCGACCTTCTCCAGTGAGTGTCCCTGGAATATGTACCACACTCCAGGACAGCCCCCATGCCCATGAGCAGTTAGCCAACTCAGAAACAGGGCACACTCTAAAGCCTTTTTGTTTTTAATTTTTGCATTCTTTTGTTGTTGTTTAAGTTTGGTGGTTCCTTTTTTGTTGTTTTGTTGAGAGAGAGACAGCAAGAGGTTGAGTGGGTGGAGTCATCTGGGAGAAACTGTGGGAAGGTTAAGAGTATGATCAAAATACATTGTACAGAAAAATAAGTAAGTACTAGTAACATCTGATTTGAGCACTTCCTTAGTTCCAAATAAAAGTGAATCATGCCAGCCAGGTATGGTGGCATATACCTGTAACCGCAGCACTATCGTCTCCCAAAATGATCTTTCATATTAGGCAGGGAAAAGTATATGGGTGTCCTATAGCATCCAGAGCATAGATGAATCTTCTTCACAGTCAACAAGGGGTACCACCTGATAGCCTCATATGTAAGTTAGTAACCTCAGAGTGAGGATAACAACAGCAGCATCCAAGAGACCACAGGCAGAGGGCGTGGCCTCTAAACCCCACAGGATGATGGGAGGAATACGGCTTTCCAGACCACAGGAAAGGTTAGTGATGAATGAAGGTCACAGGCAGTGAGGGGCTTAGCTACTGTTCCTCATGGTGTAACTAATGCCTGGAAAGAAACATACGAATGAATAAATGGATTATTTTGGGCTCATTGTAGTAAGTGTTTCTGACACAGCCTAGCTCTGAGGTCTGGATCCACAGTCCCAAATTACACAAAGGCTTCTATTAACTATAAGCTTTTTGGCCTATGACTCAGGCATACTACTTGCTAACTCTTACTCTTAAACTAACCCATGACTAGCAAAGTGGCTTAGTGACTTTCCTCAGGGCAGCATTTTTGTCTTCTTTTTTTCTGTGTCTCCCTGGAATCTCTGCTCTCCTCTTCCTCTTTCCAGAGTTTTCCTAGTCTGGTAGTCCCACTCATACTTCCTGTCTGCCTCTGGCCAATCAGTGTTTTATTAAACCAGTAGGAGGGACAAATATTTAAAAAGTACAAAAACAAGCTGGAGAGATGGTTCAGTGGTTAAGAGCACTGACTGTTCTTCCAGAGGACCTGAGTTAGATTCCCAACATCTACATGGCAGTTGTCTGTAATTCCAAGATCCTTACACAGTTACACATGCAGGCAAAACACCAATTCACATAAAATAAAAATAAACATTTTTTTTAAAAAAAAAACATACAAGAGCATAATCCCACAGCAGGCCATATCATGGTGGGAGAGCCATGGCAGCAGCTGCATGAGGTCATGCTGCAGCCACAGTCGGGAAGCAGAGGAGGAACGCTGGTGCTTAGCTCATAGTCTCCTTTTAATTCAGCTCAGGATCCAGCCCATAGAATGGTGTCATCCACATGTAGGGCGGGTCTTCACTCCTCAGTGAGACCCTCTGGAAGCTGCCTCTGAGATCACCCCAGAGCTGTGTATCCTAGGAGGTCCTAAACTCTGGCAGGATGACTGACAGTTAGGAGTCTAACTGCAACACACTCCTGGTCTCATGACCTTGACAGTCACACTCTGACCTTCTCTGCTTTATCACCGACACATTCGATATGGGAGCCTAAAACATCACCACCTCTCTGTATTTTTATTTCATATAAAGCTCACCACCATCTACCACATCATCAACATGTTTTTGCTTGCTTTACATTGTCTGCCTTGCTTCCTTCAAATGTAAGCCCCAGACAGAAGGGGACCAGCCATCCTTTCCCAGGTCTCAGAACCGGGACAGCTCCTGGCTCATTTAATGGGAAACCTGAATGGATGAAAATTAATGGTCAAGTAGCTCAGAAGCTGAAGGGGACCAGTGGGCTCTGTCTGGGCATGTGGCGCTAGCTTTCCATGGGCTAGATCTGAGGCGGCATTTATACCCAGGGCAATGAGGTAAAGGCTCTATTTGCTTGTTATGGCTCAAGTGAGATGCCATTCTCAAGGAAGGCTTGCTAGACCTTGGTGGGGAGGGGGTGTCAGGTGACTCGTGCTTGGGCCCCTGCAGCTGTGCCTCTACTGTGGTACTCTCTCTGCAGCTGAATGTTAGTTAGCTCAGCAGCCACCCAGTGCTTACACTTTATGCAGCATGCTGCAAGGAACTTTTGCTGACTGTACGAATGAATAAATGAAGCTCTTGAAGAGGAGTGGAGAATGGGGATCAAGCAACGAGATTGGTGGAATTAGGGCAAGGAGCTTGGGTTTTGGCCAGGGTAGCTCTGTGGCAGCCCGTGGTCTTTCCAAAGCCAATGAGTATGTTGTACATGATGAATCAAGTGGTAAAAAGTAGTCAGAGATGTGAGTTGTAACGGGTCAGCAGTGGTCCAGACACAAAATTATATGGGCCTAGACCAGGCTATGGCAGTAGGATCGTCAGGCTGGAGCAGACACAAAGGAAGTTCTGAAGATTGATTTGCCATTAAAGCAGCAACCAATGTCTGCATGATTTGAGCCTGAGAAAATACAATAGGGTGGTGCAGACTCTCTAGGCCTCAATTCAATTGTGAACTCTATAGAAAATTACATTCAGCAAGTTATTTTAACCAATAAAAGTAGAAGAAAGAATAGAAATACTTCCATTTTGCAAAATTGCAATTTGTTGATTCAATAGTGGTTCAAATAGTTGACCACATAATGATTATAAGTGACCGAAAGTGTCAGGTGACACACTGATTAAGAGCTGTCTAAATAAAGGATGTAGGTGACATCATCTAACAGATCCATACTAACCAAGAGTCCCTGAGCCCCTCTTCCTGAGGTTACAGAACAGGAAGCATCGGCACTCTGTGTCAAGTGTTCTCGAGAGACAGCCTAGTAGGGAAAAGTGTTGTCAGTACATTCTGAGGACCTGAGCTTGGTCCCTGGAGCCCATGGTAAAAAGAAAACTGATGCCCAACGGTTCCCTCTGTATGCATGCCACGGAAAGTGCTCAGCTGCACACAAAGGTGCATACACAGGCACATAGTTAAAATAAAATGAAGGAAAAACCAGACCTGAGTGTGACTGATCTACACAAAGCAAGAGGACTGGGATGCATGACAAATGTATCTCAGAAACGGGAAGCATCTAGGCTCATGATGGGAATTCCACATGAGTATTCTTTCAAGTTGCAAAACAACAAAAAAGAACCTATATATTTAACGGACAGCAGACACACTGCAGAGGGAACAGCTGGGCCTGCTGGGGTCCTGACGGACACATCCTAACTTTTAAAAGGAAAAGGGAATAAAGTCACAGCCCAGGTGTGTCCTGATTCTGATTGGGAATAGAATCCTTAAAACAAGAAAGGCATTTGTAGTCTGCGTGGTCTTAAGATTTATGCTCTGTAGGTCAACCAACCACAGAGTAGAAGCATTCAGAATGCATCCATGTTGAACATGTACAGACATTTCCCTGACGATGCTTCCCAGTGATACAGTGTAACAAGTAGAATTAGGCTTATCAGAAATCAAAATGTGATTTAGGAGTCATGTCAAGAGACTGCACAGGTTTTCTGTAGACACCATTTAATACAAAGGGCTTGAGTATCTGTGCAGCTTGATGTCCACAGAGGCCCAGGGTCTGTCTTCATGGAGACTAGAAGTGGCTGCCTGCACTGGTGAGTAGCTGCCTGCACTGGTGAGTAGCTGCCTGTACAGGTGAGTGGCTGCCTGTACAG
>PVIH01016267.1:0-27809 GCA_004025045.1 Sigmodon hispidus | reverse complement strand
TTTTTAAAAAATAAAAAAAAAAGCTATCTCTGTCTCTTTTATTTCATTTTCCTTGAGTTCTTCCTGGAAAACCATAGCATGATAAATGAAAACAAAAAGCCATGAAAACCCCTCTTCAGAACATGCTGAAATAATAATGAGTTCCACACATTAAATCTTCTCTGCCTTCATCAGTTATTTTAAAAGAAGACCATTTCTCACTTCAGCTGACAAAAAATATTCATAGAACAAAGACTTGGCTAGAAAGCTTGGTCTCATGTAAAGAAGTATAGCGCTTACTTTCAGACAGAGGCACAGATGTTTTTAAAATCAAGGTGACATTCTAGCAGTTTGACACTTAGTAGGACTAAATATATTTCTTAATATGGCAAACATCTGTTACTGTATAGTTTTAAAAAATCTGATTTTTTTTCTTGTGCAATCAAACAAGACTCAACCTTTCTGTTGACTGGAATCAACCCATCCCCTCTTGTGGTCTTACTTCCCACCATAACTTCTCATCAGGCTTTCACTTCACTTAGTGAGGTCTCATGATGGCATAGCCACTCTCCTGGCCAAACACACTGACAGCATCACCGTGAGTCTGGAAAGATTCGCTCTGCCTTTGTAGCTGTAAGATCACAGAGCTTCAGTGGCTGTGAGATGGCTTAGTGGTTAAGGGTACTTACTGCTTTTGCAAGATGACCCATGTTTGATTTTCAGCATCCATGCGTCAGCTCACAGTCATCTGTTACTCCAGTTCCAGTATAATTGGTACCCTCTTCCAGCTTCTGCTGACACCATGCATACACATGGCACACATACAAATATACAGACAGAATACTCATGTAGTTGGATTATGTTATTACATTGTAAATAATGGTCCTCTCTACTGGTTTAATTAAAAATGATGATTGACCAAAGGCAGACAGGAAGTGTGGGCAGAGCTACCAGACTAAGAAAACTTTGTAACATCTCAGATCAGAGTAGACTCGCCAGAGAGATGCCAGGAAACACAGAGGAAAGAAGTTGAAATGCTGCTGAGAAAAGGTTCCAAGCTGCATGGCTGAACAAGAATCATGGGTTGAGTTAAGATGAAAAAGTTAGCAAGTTATATGGCTAGGCCCTAGGTCAATTAGCATAAAATTAATGTAAGCATCTGTGTGTCTCTGTGGGGCTACTGGATTGCCAGACTGCCAGATTGATGGTCAAACCTATGGGTTAGGCCCGAAAGTCCAGGCCAGAAACCCCATACAACAAATGGAGGCCCAATGTGGGTGATATATACCCACATAAAGCTTGAGAAAGATTAAAAGGGGTTCTAGAGCACAGAATCAGGGCCAAAAGCAGCTTCCAAGTTGTGTCTTTGATGGGGTAACAGTACAAAGACACCACGGTGTTCAGGCTTGAATTACAAAATGGCAGGCTTTTAGAATGCAGCTTAAAAGCTGCACCAAGGCTGGTTGCTGAGCCTCAATGTAAGAAACCAGTTGCTTATGGTGGATTTAAGGTTTCTGTTCTCACAGGCAAAAGGGAACAGAGTCAAAGATAGCTTCTTAATGGGGGTGATTTCTTGGATCAGCTCTGTTTACTGGAGGCAAGCAAAGACTTGCCTTTTTAAAGAGAGGTTTCCTAATTCAGCCTGATAGGCAAAACACTTGTGAGCTTTTTAAGAGGCCCTGCTGCCAAATACTTAAATGGAATTAATGAGCAGCAGATGGCAGTGCTTTACTTGGTGATTATATGAACCTTAAAATTCCCCAGAGTGGTAATTGTGGGTCCTAGCAGTAGCCCTACAAAAAGCTAAACTTTATGAAACTAGACTAAGAGCTGGGTGGAGCCAACCAGCAGCTCTAGCTCAACCTTTAATCTTTAGCCACACCTTGGCAGATTAATGGTATGGTCAGAAACAGAAAGAAATAGAGGGAGCTGGGTGGAGTTAGCAACAGAAAAAAGATAAGAAATAAGAGATTATTGTAAAGATAGATTTTTTTTTAAGTACATGGTTTAGAGTGTGTTAAAAATATACATAGGCTTGAGAGAGAAAATAAAAAGGAAAAAGGATAAAGTCTTCAAAAAAGAAATAGTGTAAAAAGAAATAGTAATAAGCCACATAAAAATGAAAAACACAAAGAGTGCCTGAATACTGTATGCTATTGTTTTGTCTTTTAAGTTTTTTGACTATAAATGAAGTAGTTAAAGCTGTTAAAAGACACTTGATTATAAATGCTCCTGGATTAATTCAACCTAAATATTTTGTAAATGAGTTGATTTTAAAATTGAAATAAAAAACTATGCTACTTTGGAGAAGAGGTTTTCTTTTTATTTCCACAAAAAATGAGAGGCTGTGGATTTATTCCTGGTTAAATAAAATAAAGTCTGATTGAGGAAGACCCCCTGAAAAGTCTCCAATGAAAATGAATGGCTCAAATGATTCAGCATTTCAGAGTACCTCTGCTGCAGATTCTTCTGAGCTCTGAACCTCAAACTACTGCAAGAAAAGTGGATGAGATGATCCAGCCTTACAGATTACTCCACTAAAGGCTTGTCTATAATCCTAAATTTTTCAGCAGGAAGTAGCCTAGAGAAGTATACCCATATTCCCCCCAAAAATAAATTATGGATGTTTGTCTTTGTTTACATTGTTGGCTATAAGTTTTATAGATAATGGGGTAGAAGGATATTAAATCTGGGGTTCTTGTGGTTTAAAAAGAAAAAAATGGAAAATGTAGTGGGACTGTGTTATTACATTATAAACAATTGTCCTGCTTACTGGTTTAATAAAAATGCTGACTGGCCAAAGGCAGACAAGAAGTGTGGGTGGGGCTACCAGACTAAGAAGACTCTGAGAACATCTCAAAACAGAGCAGACACACCAGAAAGATCCTAGGATATGCAGAGGAAAGAAGTTGAAATGCTGCTGAGAAAAGGTACCAAGCTGCATGGCTGAACAAGAATCATGAATTGAGTTAAGATGCAGGAGTTAGCAAGTTATATGCCTGGGTCCTAGGTCAATTAGCATAAAATTAATGTAAGCATCTGTGTCTTTCTGCAGGTCTGTGATTCTGTGGGTCAGTGGGCCAGAACGTCAATCTTAGGCCCGAAAGTCCAGACCAGAAACATCTTACTACATACCCATGCACATAAAACTTACAATTTAAAAAAAATTAAATGCTTCAGCTGAGCATAAAGATATGAGCTTGTCACCCAGGTTCTGGGGACACTGAGACAGGAGGATACCTGTGGCTTGCTGGCCAGTCAGTCTTGTCCCAATAGCAACTCCAGGTTCAGTGAGAGAAAATATTAAAAATAAAATAAAATAAATAATGTATAAGAGGCTAGCAAGACAGCTCAGAGGTTAAAACACTCACTTACCACAGAGGACCCCCTCAGTTCCCAGAACCCACAGAGTGGTTCAAAACCATCTATAGCTCCAGGTTCAGGGGGATCTGACATCCCACCCTGACCTGGAAGAGAACCAAGTGCCCATGTGGTGTATGTCCATACATGCAGGCAAAACAGTTCCACAAATAAAGTAATAACAAATCTTTAAAATAGTAAAACAAAACCACACAGCCAAAATACAGAGTGCTTGAGGAAGCCTAAGACATGAATTGCTGTCTTCACATGTATACACACACACACACACACACACACACACACACACACACACACACACAGAAACATACAGACATAGACTCACAGAGACATACACACACACACAGACAGAGACACATACAAACACAGACATACACGTAGACACAGACAGATGCAGACACATACATACACACACACACACACACACACACACACACAGAGCAATAAAATGCTTCATAAGAATGAGTACACTAAACCTACCTGAGGTGGGAATGTTTGTCTGCATGCAGTAAATAAAGAAACTGTTTTGGCCTGTGGTGAGCACCGTAGCAGTAGGCAGGAAATCAAAGACAGGTAAAGGAGGGCGCGTTAGACTGACTCCTTTCAGCCGCCAAAGAAGAAACATATAAGGGACCCAGGTGAGCCATGCCATGGGCCACGTGGCCAGGTAGGTTAATGGAAATGGGCTGAATTAAGATGAAAGAGCTAGCTAGTAGTGTGCTTGAGACATGGGCCAAACAGGAGAAATGAATAGGGGCATCTGAGTAATTTTTGGAGGGAAAAGTGGTCGCAGGCGGGTCAAACCTCTGGCCAGTACAGGTCAGAAATTGTAGCGAGAAATCAGAAGCTCCCCAGGTAAACTCTGATGACGTCAAGGAACTGGAGCTGGGCAGGGCGTGGTCAACTGGAAAGAGCCCGGTCCCCTTTTGGACCAGTAGCATGTTTAGGAAAGACTGCTCAGTGGCACTCTCTGCCAGCTGGCTGCTTCCTCCTTTTCCCCTTTGCATCTCCTCTGTACCATAAGTGTTTTTAAAATAATAAATATTACCACATTATATACATATAGCGGTCTGGTAATTTCTGCGATAAGAAACCTCATATAACACCTACTAAAGCTAAACTTCACACAATTCTTCATTTCTAGAGGCAGAAATAGAAAGTCAATGGAAGGGTGGGATGCTACCATCAGCTGCCTCACTGATCACAACCTCAAAATGAAGGAAGAGACTGATTTGGTTTTCTTCACATGTTGGACCTCACCCTCATTGTAACAGACAACACTGGACCTCACTAAGAATTCTACTGTGCTTTATGCTGAAAAAGGCCATGTCTTCAGGCACCTGCAGTGATAGGATGGACTGCCCAGGGATCTGACCCAAAGAGTTGTGTGGTACCAATGACAACTGTAATGGTACATCACTCATACTCTGTGTGTTTGAGGAACTACTTAGACTCAGTCAAAATGGGGCATCTTCTTTCCTAGTTCACAGGAGGGATAGCACCCACACCATGGGGACCGTTTTAACTTCTGATATAGGTTGAAACTTCTTGTCACAAAAGCATTTGGGCTCTGTGACAAGGATGGCTTATTGCTGAGTTCTCTACCTACTGCCTCTTTCCTCTGAGGTAAGGCAATTCCTGCTTCTAGCTTGCCATAATGTCAACAAGAGAAGGTTTTAATGTTATTTGCTGCTATTATAAATGGTGATGTTTCCCTCATTTCTTTTTCAGCCCTTTTATCTTTAGTGTATAGAAGGGCTACTGATTTCTTTGAGTTTATCTTGTATCCTGCTACATTGCTGGAGGTGTTTATCAGCTGTAGAAATTCCCTGGTAGAATTTTGTGGGTCACTTATGTATACAATCATGTTATCTTCAAATAGAGATATTTTGACCTCTTCCTTTCCAATTTAGATCCCCTTAATCTTCTTTCATTCACTTCTTGCTTTAGCTAAAACTTTGAGAACTATGTTCAACAGATAAGGGGAGAGGGGACAGCCTTGACTAGTTCCTGATTTTAGCAGGATTGCTTTGAGTTTTTCTCCATTTAGTTTGATGTTGGCTGCCGGTTTCTTGTAAATCGCCTTTATTTCATTTAGGTATTTTCCCTGTATTCCTGATCTCTCCAGGATTTTATCATAAAGGCATGTTGGATTTTGTCAAAGGCTTTTTCATCATCTAAGGAAATGATCATGTGGGGTTTTTTCCTTCAATTTGTTTGTATGATGGATGACATTTACAGTTTTCTGTATGTTGAATCATCCCTGCATTTCTGAAATGAAGCCTACTTGATCATGGTGAATAACTTTTTTATATGTAGTTGTATTTGTTGTTTGGTATTGTTTAAATCTGGTTATGTCGTGAAATATCCTGTTTACTCCATCTATGTTGATTGATAGTTTTGCTGGGTAGAGTAGTCTAGGTTGACATCCATGCACTTTTAGTGTCTGTATAATGTCTGACCAGGACTTTCTTGCTTTTATTGTTTCCATTGAATAGTCAGGTGTTATTCTGATGTGTCTGCCTTTATAGGTGATTTGACCTTTTTCCTTTTCAGCTCTTAGTATTTTTTCTCTATTCAGTAGGTTTAGAGGCTTGATTATTATATAGCGAGCAGACTTTTTTGTGGGTCTAGCCTATCTGGTGTCTTGTAGACTTCCTGTATCTTTATAGGCATTTCCTTCTTTAGGCTGAGAAAGTTTTCTGCTATGATTTTGTTGAATATATTCTCTGTGCCTTTGAGTTGACATTATTCTCGTTCTTCAATTCCAATTATTATCAGGTACGGTCTTTTTATGGTGTCCCAAATTTTCTGAACACTTTGTATCATGACTTTTGTGCTTTTGGAGTTTTCTTTAACTGATGTATCTATTACCACTATTGAGTCTTCCACCCCAGAGATTCTCTTCCATCTCTTGGATTCTGTTGGGTATGCTTGAATCTATGGTTCCAGGTTGTTTTTTCAGGTTTTCTATTTCTAGTTTTGTCTTGGTTTGTACCTTCTTTATTGCTTCTATTTCAGTCTTTAATTCTTGGTAGATTTCTTTTACCTGTTTTTTTTTTTCTTTTTTTTTTTTTTTTTTTTTTTTGGTTTTTTTTTTTTTTTTTTTTTTTTTTTTTTTTTTTTTTTTTTTTTTTTTTTTTTTTTATTCTTTCAGGGTTTTGTTTATCTCTTCTAGTTTTCTATTTGTATTTCCTTCTATTTCTCTAAGGGAGTTACTTTAATATCCTCTTTTAAGGCTTCTATTAGTTTCATAAAGCTGTTTTTAAGGTTGTTTCCTTCTGTTCCCTCTTCATTGTTATGTTCAGGTCTTGAAGCTATAGAACTACTTGCTTCTTCTTCTGGTGGTGTCTTGTTGACCATTGTACTGTTTTTTATGTATTCCTGCACTGCTGTCCACCCACTATTTCCCCAATTCACTCTTGGTTTGTTCTTAGTTGGATCTTAGTGAGTTGTTGGTCTGAGGTCTCTTAATCAGCTATGTGTTCAGAGGGTTGGCTGTTCTTGTGAGGTCGCAGTGTTATGATGCCAGTCTTCACCTCTTGACCTCTCACCTCTCAGCTGTGTGCCCAGGGACTTGGCTGTTCCCCCACTGCTATACACCAGCCGTGTACTGGGTGAGCTGTGCTCCTCACTGAAGCTGAGAAGCCGTCTCAGGGTACTGGGTCCAGGTGGCAGAAGTCACCCCCTGACCTCTGAGCTATGCTTTTAGGAACTCCTCTACTTCCTTGCTGCTACTGCTCCAGTCATCATCTATGCAGACTGTGCTCCCTGCCGAAGCCGAGTCTCCCACCTCTGAGGCGCATGCCCAGGACCAAGGGACCCAGCTGTTCCCCCGCTGCTAATTTCGCAGTTGTGTTCTGGGCTGGAAACTGTTGACACAATTCTACATTCAAGCAGTAGTCCATGGTTCAGGAAGATGCCCACTGAAAGTAGCCGAGACTGATATTTATCTACAGAAATTTAAAGCAAAATTCTTTTATAGCATATTCTATAACTTAACATGGCACAAAGTTGTCAGAAGTTCTTCTGTAAAGACTCACACTTTTAATGCAATTAATTTCTCATTTTGTTTTTCTCCTACGAAGCCCAGGCTGGCCTTGAACTCGTGACCTTCCTCCGTCGGCTTCCCAAGTGCTGGTGTCACATGCTATGCGCTGCCCTGTGTGTGCTGTGTCCTCCCATCCTCTCACCTCCTTCTGCCCTTTACCCCCTCCCTCCTCTTCCTGCCTTCTGTACCCCTTTCTCCTTTCTCTCTTTTTTCCTTCTTTCCTTGATCATTTATTTATTTGTTTACTTAGTGATAAGTGTTTACTTCATGTTAGGCAAGTGTTCTACCAACTGAGGAATCATATTCTCAGCCATCCACACCTTCTAAAGATGAACAGTTTCAATTCTTTCAACTCTTTGGAGATAGCATTTGTATATTTTTGGTGTAACATTTCCACACTGGCGATTCAGTTTTTACGTACTTCCCAGAGTCTTCTGAACCTTTGATGATTCAGACTGAGTTAATGAACCTGAACCTGGCTAACAGGAAGTACAAAGGGAAGGCCATTTCCACATCTGACCACTCTTATGTAGTCAGTATCTTCCTCATCTCTAGTGCATACATGTACATATCTACTCACAAATACACAACCAACGATAGTTGTTGATGGAGAAAACCCTTCCCTATTGTACTATATCCTGCTATCTGGTAGTCCTGGACCCATACCTGTGTGGACAGGGTCTAAGAACACATTCTGTCTGAACTAATGACCCTGTGGATATGCTGCAACACGATGGCTGTTAGCAGCAGCTCTAATTTAGTGTGGAGACTATACCTAGGGAAAGACAGTGTATAAAACAGGCTTGAGTCAGTCTGATAAGTATAGTGAAATCATAGTGACAATTACTAGTTACTATGTCACACAGCACTCTCCTACACTTGCTAACAAACACATGTGACAGATTATCTAAATCCACTTGACAGACAAGTAACTGAGCTGTAAGAAACAACATGAACAACAACACACAAGTCATAGAGTCAGTTTCTAGAACTGGCCATAAACATGGGATGACTGTCTATCTCCTACACTTGTGTTCATTTGCTACCGATGTGACTATGTCTAATCCAAGGAGAAGTGATCCAAAATCTCTCAACTAAGAAAATAGAAATAAGCATCAGTAGCTGGAAATGTCTAAGCACCATTTGTGTAGGCAAGTGCTCAGAGGCCTCTTTAGCACACTTCATGGTAATTGCATCTTGTTTTGTTAACACATGGCTGGAAGTGCCTTAATGATTGCATTGTGGGTGTGTGCTTGGAGGTAGCCTACAACCCAGGCAAGGGTGAAGAGTTGGTGCTATATTAAGGCAAATGGAGAACATAAGTTTCAAATGCTAATTTTAGAAAAACCAAGGCTGGGGGCTGGAGAGATGGCTCAGCGGTTAAGAGCACCATCTGCTCTTCCAGAGGACCTGGGTTCGATTCCCAGCACCCACATGGCAGCTAACAACTGTCTGTAGTTCCAGTTCCAGGCAAAACGCCAAGGCAAATAAATAAATAAATAAATAAAGTTTTTTTTAAAAAAAAGAAAAACCAAGGCTGACTATCTTTGGTTCATACATACATATAATACATGCTTGGGGCCTTTCTTTTTAAATGGCCCACAGATGGTTTGGCAAAAGGAAAAGTACAAGCAGGGAAAGGGTGGAGCCATGGGGCCAGGTGCTGACAGTTACATAATTGAGGTTATATTTGCAAAAACACAAATGTCAACTAAATCTGAATGTCAGGTAGGACATGGGTAATTTTTCAATATAAGCATGTAAAAGATGTTGTATATATGTTAGTATTAAAAGTACTTGAAACTGGAGAAAATGCTCCCAAGCTTGCTGACTGGAGCTCAATTTCTACTACCCACATAACAGAAGAAAACTGACTGCTACAAGCTGTCCTCTGACCTGCACACATATATATGCATTTCATGCATGTGTGCATGCCTACACACACACACACACACACACACACACACACACACACACACACACACACACGTAAATGTAAAAGCTTAATAAAACACTAAACATCACTTCCTATTTAGCTGGGATTCCTGTATTTCATCAGATATCACTGCATAAGTGGAATCCAGGTTGAACCAAGATGCAAGACTGGCATTATTCCTTCAATTTTGTTAGTTTGAAACAATTATAAATACAATTGAATTTCTTTTAATGCATTTGCTTATTGAATTATTGTACTAAGTCTCTCAGTTATGCATTTTATTGTAGAGACAGGAATAATGATTTCTATTTTTAAAACTGTATTTATAACTTGGAGATATTAGGGTGAAGGCGATGACCAAAGCTGGCCGGAGGGATTCACTGAAGAAGTGTTCTGATTTGAGAAAAATTCTTCATTCTCACAAGTTTGACAAGGTCATCTCCTGTGCAGGGATCCTGGAACATCTCTAGAGTGCCAAACTGAGAAAACTCCCTGAGGCCCTCCCTAATTGAACACCCTGCAGACTGCCAGGGGAAGCCCTTCACCCAGGAGGCAGCCTGAGAAGAGAGCAGATCTCCACAGAATTGGACAGACCAAGTGTCAACACATCCAGCCACAGCAGAAGCACAGCACAGGAAAGCAGGCCAAGGACCATGGATTCCATCTGAATAGGTGAGTGTCTGGCACATGCTTGAAAGACTTAGAACTGAGACATCTTAGCAGGGTCTGCCTAGCATTACAGAGACACGATTTGATTTGACCCCCAGAACCACACAAACTGTGTGGGGGCACTCATTTCTGACTTCAGAATTCAGAAGAGGGATTGGATACTCAAGGTCATCCTCAACTATATAAAAAGTGTGGCCTGTGATATATGAAGTCCTGTCTAAAATATAAACAAATGAATAGGATTCAATCTCTAACATCATAGACAAATTTCCATAAAACAAACCCCCAGTCAAATCACAAAATTTTTAATTGAATAAAAAAACAATCAACTAATACCAACTCCACATGTGATAAAGAGTTTAAGTAGATATAATAGACATGCTTCAACAACTGGACACAAATTTCCTTAAAAAATATTATAAATAATATATGTTTCTTTAAAATATATATTATTTTCTGCAAAGAAATCAGTTCTCTTCAAGAAAGTACTAGTGGGTGCTTGAGATTTCTTCAGTCTCTGGAATAAATGTAGTGCCAATAAATGGTTACAGTGATGTGATTTGGATCACTCAATCAGATATAAACAATGGAATAAAAGATGTAATGTTTGAGCAGACATCCAAGCTATCTCTGCTTAGCATGGGATTTTATTTTCAGATACTCTTGTTAAAAACAGAGCATAACTTGAAAGCTGTAGGCTATTGCCAAGAATTCAGTAAAACAATCAACTGTCAGCGGTATCCCAAGTCTGCAGTACTGGCTTCCAAAGTGTCCCACAGCAGATCCAAAATGTCACAAAGATACACAATGGCTCCATAAGCAATGCTTTAATTCTTTGCACTAATGTCCAACAGAAATGAAACTGTAGGAGTCAGAGGCAATATAGAAGTTATCTGAGATGATGCAGGCTAAGTTGACTGGAATAGCAATTTGCAATAAAGGCATGTCTTTTAGTGGGATTGAGGCCATATTTGAACAGCACCCAGAGATGGTAATAATTCTAGCAGGCACTGCATATTTACTACATATAACACTGTGATAAGCATGCATTTATATGTTAATGCTTATGGGTATTGGCCCTTTTCTGCCTCAGACCTCTATAGCTGAAACATAACCCATCTTTCTCCACAGATCCCGAGGCCTTGACCTCTCTGACTGAGTCTATTTTAGTAACCCACCAGCCTACGTGGGAAGATTGTCAGCAGCTTTTGCAGGCCCTCCTCACGTCAGAGGAGAGGCAAAAGGTCCTCCTGGAGGCCAGGAAAAGTGTCCTGGGAGAGGACGGGAGGCCGACACAACTCCCAAATCTGATAGATGCTATTTTTCCTCTAACGTGCCCCGACTGGGATTTCAGTACACCTGAAGGTAGTGACAACCTACGTCTTTACCGCCAGTTACTCATAGCGGGTCTCCGTAGTGTGGGATGCCATCCACCAATCTGGCCAAGGTAAGATCAGAGACTCAAGGGACTGAAGAGGCCCTGACTGCATTATTAGACAGATTGAAGGAAGCCTATAGGAGATATACCCCGTTTGACCCAGACAGCCCAGAGCAGCGGGGGAATGTCTCCATGGCATTTATTAGGCAGTCAGCACCAGGTATTAGAAATAAGTTACAGAGGTTAGAAAGTTTGCAGGATTATACCCTGCAAGATCTCCTGAAGGAGGCAGAAAAGATCTATATTAAGTGAGAAACCCCGGAAGAGAAAGAAGAGCAGCTCAGAAAACTGCAGGAGGAAAGAGATGACAAACTGCTCAAAGGAATAGCTGAGAGGCAGAGAGTCTTGTATGAAAAGCAGAGGGAGTCTGACCGAAAGCAGGGCAGAGAGCTCAGCCACATCTTGGCCACCGTTACTCAGGCTAGTCATAAGACAGGACAAGAAAAAGCAGGGAGACTAGGCAGAAGGGGAGACTTTAGGAGGCCCAGGGTAGACCACGACCACTGTGCCTACTGTAAGGAAAAAGGACATTGGATCAGAGACTGCCCTAAGAAACCCAAGAAGAATCCGGAACCAACCTCCCACCTCCTCACCCTGGACTAGGGGAGTCGGGGTCAGGAGCCCCCCTCCAAACCCAGGATAATGCTAAGAGTTGGGGGGCAGCCGATCACCTTCTTGGTAGACACCGGAGCTCAGCACTCAGTCCTGACCCAGACCTCAGGGCCCGAGTAGCCAGACAGCATGGGTCCAGGGAGCTACTGGAGGAAGACCCTACTGACAGACCACCTAACAGACAGTACTCCTGTCGACCAGTAAAGTAACCCATGCATTTCTCCACATGCCTGATTGCCCATATCCACTATTGGGAAGGGACTGCTCACTTCTATACATAGGCTGACCCACCTGAGTGCCAGGCCCCTTCTTTTTCCAAATCCTTAGTTTCCGGGCCAGAAGGGGAGCCCCTCCATGTTCTCACCCTCAACTTAGAGGATGAATATAAACTTTTTGAGAAACCCTCCGCCCAAGAATTAGACTTCAGCTGGCTTGCGGATTTCCCCCAGGCATGGGCAGAGACCGGAGTTATGGGGTTGGCAAACCAACAAGCGCCCCTGATAATATCTCTAAAAACGTCAGCAGTCACAGTGTCTATCAAGCAATATCCCATGCCTCAAGAGGCATATAGAGGAATTCATCCGCATATTAAAAGATTTTTGGGCCAAGGAATATTAGTTCCTTGTCAGTCCCCATGGAACACTCCTTTGCTGCCTGTAAAGAAGCCAGGAACGGGAGACTACAGACCAGTACAAGATCTTAGAGAGGGCAACAAACAGGTAGAAAACATCCACCCCACAGTGTCAAACTCGTATAACTTGTTGAGCTCACTGCCCCCCTCACATGTGTGGTATACAGTCCTGGATTTAAAGGATGCCTTCTTCTGCCTGAGACTAAGCCCATCAAGCCAACCCCTATTCGCCTTTGAGTGGAGAGACCCTGAAGAAGGGCTCTCAGGACAACTGACTTAGACCAGGCTCCCCCAGGGGTTCAAGAATAGCCCCACTCTGTTTGACGAGGCCCTCCATCAGGACCTGGCGCCAGACTTGTCCAACCAGCCTCAGAAGGGAGCTGATTTAATTTGGTACACCAATGGGAGTAGTTTTCTGCTCCAACAGGAGAGAAAGGCCAGGGCCGCAGTGGTAGATGGAGCCAAGGTGATCTGGGCAAGAGCCTTACCTCCAGCGACATCTGCGCAGCGAGCGGAACTCATAGCTCTTACCAAGGCCCTACAAATGGCAGAAGGTAAGACTCTGAACGTTTACACAGACAGTCGTTATGCTTTCGCCACGGCTCACATACACGGAGAAATCTACAAGAGGAGGGAACTGTTAACGTCAGAGGGCAGGGAAATAAAAAACAAGAAGGAGATTCTAGCCTTATTAAAGGCAATATTCCTCCCAAAGAGACTGAGTATCATGCATAACCCACGACACCAGAAAGGAAATAGTCCTGAGGCAGTCGGGAACCGTCTGGCTGACGAGGACGCCAGGCAAGCGGCACTAGAATCCCAACTGATGCCTGTACAGATCCAGGAGAGTAGCCCCCAGGAAAAACCTAACTGGGACTATAGTGAAGAAGATCTAGATGTCATTCAAAAATTAGGAGCAGACTACAACTCTAACCGAAATTGCTGGATTTACCAAGGGAAAATTGTCATGCATATTGAGACAGCCAGAAGACTGCTCACTTCTATACATAGGCTGACCCACCTGAGTGCCAGGAAAATGAATGTCTTGCTGGAAAGAGGTAATCTAAAATATTACCTCCCCGAGAAAGGAGCCCTTCTACAACAAGTTACTGCTGGATGTCAGGCATGTGCCCAAGTTAATGCTGGAAAAGCTAGAATTGGGCAAGGGGTATGCATGAGAGGGCATAAGCCCCAAACCTATTGGGAAATAGACTTTACTAAAGTTAAACCTGGCATGTATGGGTATAAATATCTACTAGTTTTTATAGACTCCTTTTCAGGATGGATAGAAGCCTTCCCCACCAAGCACGAAACAGCGAAAATAGTCACCAAGAAGCTCCTGGAAGACATCTTCCCCAGATATGGGGTACCACAGGTATTGGGGTCAGATAATGGGCCGGCCTTTGTCTCCCAGGTAAGTCAGTTGATGGACAAGTCATTGGGGATTGATTGGAAGTTACATTGTGCATACTGACTCCAAAGCTCAGGACAGGTAGAGAGAGCTAATAGAACAATTAAGGAGACTTTGTCCAAATTAACACTTGAAACTGGCTCTAAAGACTGGGTGCAACTCTTGCCGTTAGTCCTCTACCGGACCTGGAATACGCCGGGCCCCTATGACCTTACTCCATTTGAGATCCTATATGGTTCTCCCCCTCTGATGATATCCTTTTTTGATGCTGACTTTTCTGATCTTGCTGCCTACCCTTCTATGCAACCCACCTGCAAGCTCTGCAGTTGGTCCAGAATGAGGTTTGAAAACCCCTCACGGCCGCTTACCTGGAGGAACTTGAGAACCCCTCCATCCCTCACCCCTTCCAGATTGGGGACTCCGTCTGGGTCCGGCAACACCAGACAAAGAACCTCGAGCCTTGCTGGAAGGGACCATAAACGGTGCTCCTGATGACACCAACCACCTTGAAAGTAGATGGGATCGCCACCAGGGTCCATGCGTCTCATGTCAAGGCAGCCCAGCCTAGACACCAACTGGTCAGCCAGCTCCCGAGGGACACCCAGCCATCAACTTTGGGATGGAAACTCCAACGGACCACAAACCCACTAAAGCTAAGACTCCTTAAGACAATACTGATTGATTCTGCCCAGCGTAGTTGTAGCTAGCCCCCACCAGGTTCAAAAACTTACCTGGCAAGTCATATCCCAAACAGGAGAGGTAGCCTGGGAAATCACCAGAACCCATGCACCCTACTCCTTCCTGGTGGCCCAACCTCACTCCCGACTTTTGCCAGCTAGCCGCTGGATTAGACTCATGGGACATACCCATTGTGGGTCCTGCTCAACTCAATTGATCCTTCCATGGAAACCAACCCCAACAAATGACTGCCCCTGGGTGTAGTTGTCCTTTCGGCCCGATGTAGATTGGCACAATCAGACTTCTATGTCTGTCCCCAGGGAGGCAGGGGCTAAACCCTCACCACCCAATGTGGCGGATATGAAGAATTCTTTTGCCAACAGTGGGGCTGCGAAACAACGGGGGCAGCGTATTAGAAGCCCTCCTCATCCTGGGACCTAATAACAATCAGCCGGGGCTATGCTCAGCCCAACCCAGGCGGGCAATACCTGCTATCATTCCCCCGGCTGGAGTAACCAGGTCCCGGGGCTGTCCCTACCCCTCAATATGTCCTTTACCTCCCAGGGTTGCAAAAATAGAGGATGGACGATGGGGAGGAATTGGGACCTGTGATGGTTTTTGTCAGGTAAAGATAAATGGGTTGTTTTTAAAATCAAATTAAAAGTAGAAAGTCCTGCCTCTCTAACCCTAACCCAAACCTGGTGCTCCCCAAGCAGAAGTCCCCAACAGAAAAAGCTACCAAGATTAGGACCCCCTTTAATGCCTGTAAATGACACCCACAATCCTATTGAGAGACCCCAGAATTATATTTCTCTTACTGATGACCCAGGAACAGGGAACTGACTACTCAACCTAGTCCAGGGGGCTTATCACACCTTAAATGCCACCGACCCAGATAGGACACAGGAATGTTGGCTTTGCTTGACTTCTAGCCCTCCCTACTATGAAGGCATAGCCCTGTCTGGGAATTTCACCAACTCTACCACCCCGAGCTCAAGTTGTACCATTCCTGCTCACAGGTTAACATTATCTGAGGTCATAGGACAAGGCCACTGTTTGGGCTCCCCACCCCAGGGACACCAGTCCCTCTGTAATCAGACTACCCAGGTTCCATGCGGGAGCTATTACCTTGAAGCCCCAAATGGGACTCTCTGGGCGTGTAGCACAGGGCTAACCCCTTGCGTATCTGCGGAGGTTTTCACGAATATTGTGTTCTAGTTCAGCTTTGGCCCCATATTACATATCATGAGGGAGAAACTGTCATAGCATTCTTTGAAAAAAAAAGGGGGCGATATCAGAGGGAACCTGTCTCAATGACTATTGCCTTGTTGCTAGGGATAGGAGCGTTGCGGGGATTGGGACAGGAACCACAGCATTGGTACAAAATAGCCATCTTATGCAATTACAGATGGCTATGACTACTGATTTAGAAGCCATAGAGAAGTCCATCACCTCGCTATCAGAAGTTGTGTTGCAAGACAGGAGAGGATTAGACCTGCTGTTCCTGAAGGAGGGAGGGTTATGTGCAACTTTAAGAGAAGAATGCTGTTTTTATGCCAACCACACAGGGATAGTTAGGGAGTCAATGGAAAAATTAAGAGAAAGACTGGCCCAGCGCAAACGCGAATTTGAGGCCCAGCAAGGTTGCTTTGAGGTATGGTTCAACAAATCCCCTTGGCTTACTACCCTCTTTTCCACCTTGGCAGGCCCACTGGTCCTCCTGTTACTGATTCTCACCTTAGGACCATACGTTTTGAATAGGCTAATCCAGTTTGTAAAGGACCGGTTGTCCATTGTCCAGGCTATGGTCCTGACCCAGCAGTATCAACTGCTTAAGCAGCAAGCCGGGTCCCAGACAGACCTGGAGAAAGAACAAGATGAATGGATATAAGATTCTATCCATTCACAAGAAAAAGGGGGAAATGAAAGACCCCGACCCAAAACAGCCTGACCAGTATAAATTTTCCACAAGGCCAGTTAGCAAGAGTCAGCCTGAGGGCAAGCCACCAATAAATCCAGGAACTGCCAGTTGGAGGTCATCTGGAAAAGATAAGGAAGGCGGCGACAGGAGGGTGGAAAGTGCTGGGAATGGTGACAGGAGGGCGGAAAGTGCTGGGAATGCTTAATCTTAACCCAAACCAGATGTTTGCGGTTTTTCCGGGACCGCATCAGAACAAACAACCTTGCCCCTTAGCTGAACTTTGTATATGATTTACAACCTTGCCCCTTAGCTGAACTTTGTGCATGATTTATGTCGCTATGCTTAAGCTTGATGAAACCCCCTTTTCCCTATAAAAGGGGACTGCTTTTTGTGCCCGGCGCACTCAGTTAGCCGAAGCTGCTGATCGCCCGCAGGTGCCTGTGTGAACAATAAAGAACCTCTTGCTTCTTGCATCCAGTGGTCTGCTGTCAGTTTTCTGGGCCGGGGTCTCTGAGGGTCTTTCAACTTGACATTCAACTCACTGCAGAAAGCTACATAGTAACAGACCAGACTATAAGCTGTCTGTTGTTTGAATTTTTTCTAACAGAACTTTGGCTATAAATTTGAACATCTCGGTACTGGTGAGGCTTCAGCTTGTAAAGAGCCTAGTCTGGACAGTGGGTCCAAGCAAACCATCTGTTAGGTTCAATTCTCATGACAACCATAAGAAATTCCTGTTAGGAAAGATGAGGAACGTGGGGATGGAAAGGAAAGTTAGCGCTCACTATACTCTGCTTGTCCTTATCTTGGATAGTTAAATAAAATTGATGAATAAAAGTGTATTTCATGGATTGCTGTTGTTGTTCTTAGAGCAAAATGGAGTATCAGTTTCCAGGTCAAGCTTCTTTGTAAAGATGAATATGACACTCTGCCTTCCGGGCTAGTTCTCTTCTTGTTCTTTTTCAAATATCAGATATTGTGATTTGAATCTCTGCAAGGATGTCAGTCAATGACTGAGGGCACTCAGGAGTCTCTGGGCACTTTGTAAATTAGTACACTGGAAGATGCCTGTCACCTTCCTCCTTTGGGGTCACACACATCTGACCTAAGGCCTCTAGTCCCAGACTTCTCCACAGTTTCATTTAATGTTTGGCCATTGTTAACTCTTTTGTCCTGGAGAATTCTACCTTGTAGTCACATTAAAAAGTCTAATTATTGTTCTTCATATTCCCAAAGAGACCAACCAGACGCTATAACCTCTAATTTCACAGGCTTCAAATGTATAACTATGTCTTGCCCTGTGTTAGGAACCTAGAGGGATTTTTTTAAACCTCCTGGTGAACATCTTAGATTCTACTCAACTGATCCATAATGTAGACTGTTATAACCTCCTTGTTTAATTTCTAATGTGCTCAGAAACAAGAGACTTGTCTGGAAAAAAAATGAAGCCTTGTTGAGGAAATGAAATGTTGGAGAATATTTACATAGGTCATAATTACATTTTAGTCAATTCAGTAAATTTCATTCTGTGGCTATTAATAGAGTAGCTGCAGCCTGCCAGCCATATGCTAATAATGTACTAGAGATACCTCCTGCCTTCATGTAGCTCTGGTCACACCAAAACATAAAGCAGAAATTGAACAAAAAAATCACAAATTTGAGGAGTGACCACTACACCTATTGGCATCTACAGCAACAATCACTTCTTAACAGTCTACTTCCTAGGATCAGAATGCAATGAGGAAAATATTTGAGACAAACTATTTGGTACATGTATGTTGGGTCTTTGAGAAATATCAAGCTAAAAACCTACTGAAGTGTGACTGACTAAGATTGTGTTTAATTTTAATTTTCTACAATAATGAATATGTATGAGGCAGTGATTTATCTGTACCTAGGTATGAACCTCATTTTAAGACACTTATTTCTCTGGTCACTCATCCAAGTGTTGCCTTTACAAAGGGATGGGGGAGCATTGGGCTTCTGAGAAAGGCCTCTTCTGTGGGTCTGTGCACTGTTGAAGGTTAATGCTTGTGTAGGAGTAGAGGGCCAGAGGCAGGAGCTCAGAAAGATCTGCTCCAGGTATTCACACCTCCTATCTGCCCCTACAGCTTAGGATCTCTGTGTTGTCGCTCTGCATCATTCATATCTCAGAGTAAGCATCATGTCAGTGAGGCCTTCTCTGACTATCTACACTGAAGTCACAAACCAGTTACTCTACCTTAGAATTACCGCAATACCACCCACCTCGTACATGTACTTTCCTTGCATTTCTTCTACATATAGCACAATCTGTAAACTAATATGGCTAACATAATTTTTCAATATTGTAATTATACTGGTAAGAAAGTGAGCCTTACATGTTATGAGCTTTTACAGGCAAGTAGTCTGTAGATTAATTTTCTCTCTTATGTTGCTGGACAATGCTGCTAAGGCTATGTCTCCCAGTTCACATGCTGTAGGCTGGCTTGTACTTTGGCCAGGAAATAAGTATCTCCAAATTTGTTTTGTTTTTTATCTTTTTTAAGAAAAAGGGGGTTTATTTTATTTTCTGCAAATTATTTCAAGAATGTTAAGGCATTAGGAATTTGAAGCAGCTGATGACATCACATTCACAGTGAGCTGGACCATCTCACACTTCAGCTAATGTAGTGAAGACAATCCCCCAGAGACATGCCCACAAGCCAAGCTAACCTACACAGTCCCTTGCTGAAGTTATGTCATTTGACAGTTAGAACTAAAACCATCACAGCCCTGTGGGGATTTGAAGGAAAATGGTCCCCAGTGGGAATGGCACTATTAAGAGCTGGAACCTATGGATTATTAGCAGCTTTACTGGATGTGTACTGCTGTGGAGGCGGGCTTAGAGTTTTCATGTATGCTCAAGCCTTCCCCAGTGAAAAAGCTCACTTCCTGTTGCCTGTGGTTCAAGATCTCAGCTTCTTCTCCAGCATCACGTCTGCCTACAATGTCTTCAGGCTTCCCACCATGATGATAACGAACTAAGCCTCTGAAACTGTAAGCCACCCACTATTAAATGCTTTCCTTTATAAGAGCTGCCATAGTCATGGTCTCTTCACAGCAACAGAACACTGACTAAGACAATCCCTTTGCATCTTTCAAGACTCCAGCTCAACACCTCACCATCACAGGAAAGCTGTGAACCTTCCCATGCAAAGTCACCTCACAACTCTGCTGTTCCCTACCAATAATAGCCCATTTATCCTTTTAGTACCAACTCTCAAAATGGTATTTTTTTCTTTTACTAAAAAATAGATTTATTTCTTAACACATAATAGGTCCTGGATATAGTCTTCCCTTCTTCTTCTCCTCCAAGTTCCTTCCTACCCCACTTCTCATACAGATACACTCCCTTCTGTCCTTAATTAGAAACAACCAGGCTTCTAAGGGAAACTAATAAAATAAAATAAGATAAAACAAAAATTATCACATAATAGTTGGACAAAAATCAGCCAACAGAAGGAAAGATGTGCAGGGGAAGGCACCAGAATTAGAGGCTCACTCATTCAAATACTCAGGAGTCCCATAAACACTAGGCTGGAAGCCATAATATATTCACAGGTGTGGACCTGTCCAGGCCCTGTGCATGCTGCTGTGTCTCCGTGAGCTCATGCTGACACAGAGGGTCTTGTTCTCCTGGTGTCCTGCATCCCCTCAGGATCTTACACTTCTTCTGCCTCCTCTTCTGGGAAGGTTCCCTGAGCCCCGAGGGCAGGGATGTGATGCAGACATCCTGTTCAGGGCTGAGTGTTTCAAGGTCATTTACTCTCCTCATTATTTCTGGCTGTGTTCTCTGCATCTGTTCCCAATCTGCTGCAGGAGGAAGCTTCTCTGAGGATGGCTGAGCAAGGCACTGATGCATGAGTGTAGCAGAATGTCATTAGGAGTTATTTTATTGCCACTTTTTTGGGAACAGTATTATTTGGCTTTATTCTAGGCTATCTAGTCTTAGGTTCTTGGTTACCCAAGAAGCGTCAGATATGGGTTTCATCTTGTGGAGTGGGTCTTAAGTTAAGTCAGATACTGGTTAATCATTCCCACAGGCTTTGTGCCATCATGCCCTAGCATATCTTGCAGGCAGGACACCACTGAAGAGCAAGAGTTTGTGGCTGATTTGATGTTTATTTTTCTCCTTTGGTCACATGCCAAATACATTCCTGTACCAAAGGTGCTAGAACATAGGGGTGAGTTTCTGTGTAGAAATCAGCCCAACTTCTTCATATTCATTGAGTTGTGTGAGAGCTTCTTTAGCAATGGGTCTTGCCATAAGGAGAGCAAACTTTAGTCACAGCAACAGTCAGGGTTCTTTGGGTATTTCCATGTGATTGCTTGGCCAACAATTCAATTAAATGTAGCACAATCTCATACTGGAAGCTTCATTTGGCGATAAGCGATGGCCAACTGGGACTCTTCCCCCCCCCCTCCACTGTTTGTAGTTTCATTTAGATGAAACTACTCCTATACTGTTTCCATACTTTCCTTCAAATGCTCCCTAACTTTATCTGTCTCTCCCCATATTCCCTGGCACCACCTTCCCCCTCTGCTAGCCATTTGATACTCCCATTCCAGCCCTCACTCACTCATAATATTCTATTTCCTTTCCTAATGAGAGTGGTCTGTCCCCTGAGTCCCTCACTCTGTCCCTACCCTCTGTAGGTCTGTGGATTTTAGCTGGTTTCTCATTGACTTGACAACAAATATCAGCATATAAGTGAATCTATATGTTTGCCATTCTGGATCTGAGACAGCTCACTCAGGATATTTTTTTCTAGTTCCATCTATTTACCTGTGAATTTCATGATTTCATTTTTTTTAATGCCTACTAGCCCATTATATGAAGGTACTACATTTTTTTTAACCCATTCTTCTCTTGAAGAACATATAGGTTATTTCCAGTTTCTGGCTATTATAAATAAAACAGCAGTAACATGACTGAGCCAATGTCTCTGTGGTATATGTCCAAGGTGAGGTAGCTGATTCCTTGGGTAAATAGATTTCCATCTTCCTCAGGAACCACATACTAAGTTCCATAGTGTTGCACAAGTTTGTATTCCCACCAACAACAGATGATGTGCTTCTCTTGCTCCACATCCTCAGCAGCCTGGGCTGTCACTTGTGTGACTGATCTTAGCCATTCTGACTGGTGTAAAGTGGAACATAATGGCTGGGGATGTTGAACATTTCTTTTAAGTGTTTCTCAGCCATTTGAGGTTCCTCTTTTGAGACTTCTCTGTTTAGATCTGTTCCCATTTTTTAATTAAGTTCTTTGTTTTCTTGATGTTCACCTTTTTTGAGTTCTTTATATATTTTAGATGTTAGCCCTCTACCAGATGTGGAGTTGATAAGAATCTTTGCCTATTCTGTAGAACACCACGTTGCCCATGTTTGACAAAGCCATGAAGAAGCTTTTCAGTTTCATGAAGTTCCATTTACTATCAACAGAACTTAGTGCCTGTGTTAATGGTATTTTGTTTGTGAAGTATTTTCCTGTGACAATGAGTTCAATCCTATTTTCCACTTTCTCTTCTATCACATTCAGTGTATCTGGTTTTATGAGGTCTTTAATCTGCTTGGAGTTGGATTTTGTTCAGGGTGATGAGTAGGGATCTATTTGCATTCTACATGGAGCTGTCCAATTTCACTAGCACTATTTCTTGAAGATGCTGTCGTTTCTCCAGAGTGTATTTCTGGCTTCTTTATAAAACACCAGGTGTCATTAGGTGTGTGGATTTTTGTCTGGGTCTTCAATTTGATTCTATTGATCAACATGTCTATTTTTATATTAATACCATGCTGTGTTTGCTTTTGTTTCATTTTAAACTATAGCTCTGTAGCAAACTTGAAATCGGGGATAGTGATGCCTCCTGTAGTTCTTTTATTATTCAGGATTGTTTTAGCTATCCTGGGTTTTTGTTTTTCCATTTGAAGCTGAAAATTGTCCTTTCAAAATTTGTGATGAATTGTCTTAGAATTTTGGTTGTATTAAATCTATAGCTTGCTCTGATAGGATGGCCTTTTTTACTATATTAATCTACCAATCCATAAAAATGGGAGATCTTTCCATCCTTGGATAGCTTCAGTTTTTTCTCCAAATACTTAAGTTTTTAGCATACAAGTCATTCACTTGCTTGGCTATAGTTACCCCAAGATGTTTTATATTATTTGAGGCTATTCTGAAAAGTGCCATTTTCATGGTTTTTTTTTCTCAGACCAGTTCTTATTTGTGTACAGGAGAGCTATTGATTTTTGTGAGTTGTTTTTTTTTATCCAGCTACTTTGATCCAAATGTTTATCAGCTGCAGGAGCTCCCCAGTGGATTTTTTTGGGGGGTCAATTATGTGCAATGCCTTATCACCTGCAAATATAAATACTTTGACTTCTTCTTTTCCATTGTGTACCTATTTGATATCCTCTATTTGTTATATTGCTCTAGCTAAGATTTAAAGTGCTATACTGAATAGATATGGAGAGAATGAACAACCTTGTCTTATTCCTGATGTCAGTGGAATTGCTTTGAGCTGCTCTCCATTAAGTCAATGTTTGCTATGGACTTGCTGTGAACCGCCTTTATTATGTTGAGTTATGTTCCTTGTATCCCTGATCTCTCCAGTACTTTTCTTATGAAGGAGTGAGTATTGGAATTTTGTTTGCTTCTGGTGTGCCAGGCGCTAGTCTTAGCTCCTGTATAGTTAAGCTAATGTTCCTAACAGTCCTGCAGGGCAGCAATCACCATCTTCAACAGTTTACAAGCAAGCAGGTCACAGGGCCAAGAGCTTCAGTCACCAAGGTTCTGTCAGCTAAAGAACTAGGGTCAGGCTTTATCAATCCAAATGGTGGCTCCAGATCCTGCCCCTTCATGTCACACTGCTTGTCAGTTAGTTTGACTCTATGGCCCTAGTCCACAGACTGGTTCTACTTCCTTCCACACATAAGTGATAGTTCTGGAAATGAGGTACTGCAGTATGAACAGGCTCAACCTGGAACATGCACTGAGATTAGAACACATGCCAGGATACTGGGGAAGAATCAGCCATAAAGGTTACATCCCTCCTAAATGAGCCTGAGTTTCTGAAATGCTGTATTTTATGAATAAGGAAGATGAACCTCCCTTTGTTTGAAGTCATGAGAAATACCCGGGAGGAATCTCATGCCATGGTTAAAAGTATTGCTCTGGTATACCCCTGGCTTCCACCTGTTAACAGGATGACTTCTGAGTTATTTAGCCTTCCCATCAGTGAAGGGCATATAGCGACACTGTACCAAAGGCTGGCAAGCTTCTCACCAGACTCACTTTCCTTCTAGCCATAAAGTTCAACTGTAACCTTCAGTTTCTACCAGTTTATCATGGTCAGATGGCTCTGGCCACTGGCCTAAGAGCAGAGGCCATAAGCGCTACCTTCAGATCCGGCCCGCAAGCATCTTGCAGATGGCATTTCTTGTTCTTCTTCCTCTCCTGTGAATCAGTACAGAGGATCCAGGGGGAGGACTCAAAGGCCCTGGGGTGAGCAGAGCCATAGATGTAATAAGTAGCCTGGATCTGTGTGCAAAGGCGGGTGGCATCCTGCTGAGGAAGGTGGTCCATGTTCACTCATGTGAGCCAGTGCCGAGAGTTTGTCATGTCAGATTCAGCTGAGGACTTGCTTACCTTCAATGGTTCATTTTCCTTGTTCCCATAGACTGGCTGTGTCAGTGATGTGCTTCACAGAGGTTAAACTGAAGGGGGACATTCACTCTGTGTGTGGGTGGTGCAATCCCATGGGCCAAGAAAAACAGAAGAAGTATTCTCCTTCCCTGGGCTTTCTGGTGTGCTAAAATGCCAGGAGTCCAGCCATGTGTACCCATTGCCATGACCTCTGCCATTCCTTCCTCACCAGAATGAACAGCAGCCCTGGGCCAGAGTCAATGCTGTCTCCCATGAGTTGTTTGTATCAGGTATTTGGTTATAGTGACAGAAAAAATGACTATTGCTTTATTTATATAAAGGATTATTAACAGTCTATAAACAGTATCCAGATAAATATGCTTTAGGAACATCAAGAAAAGGCATCTCCATACTTCTCTTTGTTATAGGCAGGGAGGAATGTGGACTCCTCTCAAGTCACCATTTTCACATAAGGCATTTTCCTATGATTAACAGCATTGTCTATTCAAAGGCAAAACAGCTAGAAACACACTGTCTAACATGAGCAACTCAGAGCAGTGCCATGACCCAGAGGAGCCTGAGAAGGAGGCTATTGCTGTCATCTTTGCTAACTCTGCTTGGCAACATCTATTTAGAAATAGCAGAAGTGTGCAGTTTGATGGCTTCTGTGTGCAATCATGAAGGTCAGAGGCTCTGATCAAGGCTCTTGCTCTCAACATGGCAGCTGTTCTGCTGGTTCCTCTACAAGGAGGAGTCACCGGGTCCCAGTCTAGTTCCCACAGCCCCTTCAGAGTGGCTAATCTCTTCAGGACTCTTCCTGGTGACCTAGTCACTTCTGAAACTTCCATCTCAATATTGCTTTTGGTAAAGACATCAACAAAACAACTGGAGGACACATTCAACTCTCTTCCAGGAGCTTCTCTGGCCCCACCAGGAGTCTCCTGACAGGAGTGTGGGATCCACATGGCTGGGGTTCTTCCTGGGAGGAATGTATAGCCTTGCAGAAGACTTCAGTCAAGGGCTTTATTATATGACAGGCCTCCTTTGGGTCAATTCTGCTCATCTTATATTACATATACAGAGCATGAGAGTAAGGACTTTCAAGGTTACTAAATGGATCTGTGTCACAGAATCCAGGCTGCACATCTAGAAATGGAAGTGGCCCTTCCTGAGAGCCCTGGGGATTACTTTGACTGTCAAAAGAAAGCCACAACAAACAAACAAACAAACAAACAAACAAAAAAACCTAAAACTTTTAGAGCAGAATGATCTCGGGTAGTGTGAAGACTACTGTCTAATGGGAATATTTTGAACCAAAAGGAAATTTAAAGTCCCTTACTCATTTGTGTATTTTGTATTTCTATACATCTTACCAAGTTTTCTCCAGGCTTGGGAAGGCAAATTAATCTATTAAAACCTGATTTTATATGATTTTGGTTCTGCTCCAAGATTTTAAGATGTGATATTCTACAATCCCTCAACACCTTGTCTATCTTCAGAGCATCACAAATCTTATTTTAAAATACAGTGTGCCATAGACATACAGATGTGTGCTCACAGAAACTCCTTGTCGACAGAATTCTCTAATGCACAGAGAGGAAGCAATGCCCATGGTAACTGAACATAACCACTTTACAGATGAGATGTCAAGGAAGTGCCCATCCCACAGCTACCCAGACAGGATGCCCATTGTTTCTGCGCACATCTCAACATCCTTGAAGAGGATGCAAGTCTGTAACTAACAACAAGGCTGAGCCCTGGCAAGGCCCAACTGTTTTCATTGAGTTGCTTTTGCTCTCATTCTGCAGCTGGTTTTCTGTTCTTAAGACAGTCTTCATGTCCTCCCAGCAAGGGTAGGGCTCACCTACAGTTCTGACATGGAAATGCATCCCCTTTGCTATTAGTCTATCTAAGCCACTTTCTAAATTTGTATCACAAAATTAACCAGAAAGGGTGGTGCTTCCTTCTGTAACCAAGAATGGGACACTGAGCTGGATGGGCCAGAACACTGTCACTGCTTTTGCCCTGTCCCACCTGTGAAGCATAACAACAGTGAAATGCCACCCTAAACTATACACATGCAGCCTGCACAGGCTCATTTTGGAATGTTCAAGCCCAAAAGCAGTGCTTTGGGGAAATGGAGACAGCCCCTTGCTTCAGGCAAGTCATCTCTCCAGAGCTGCACACAGCTGAGGTAACATCAGAAGTCCTCTTCTGTCACCAGTGAGAGGGAATAATGACCTACTCTTCTGTTGGAACTAACAGACATGTCATAGATCTGTCACATTCAGCTGCACTTCCACCATGTGCAAAGTCTTCTGTGGACTGATTTTGAGGAGGAAGAGACATCTGGCTTGTAAAAAAGATATGTAACCAAAACAAAAGTATTCTCACACTAGAGGAAACATTTACTGTCAATGATCTGTCTTCTGTATTTGCCAGAAAAACAGCATTCCCAAATATATCATACACACACACACACACACACACACACACACACACACACACACACACGAGTACACACATTTTCACAGTAAAATCTGCTCTCATGAACAATTACCAGAAGTAATTTTGTTTCTACTTTTATGTTACATGCATGTGGATTAAATATGCCTCCCCTTACAGAGGAGGTCATAGGCCATTTACGTTGATTTTGAAAAAGAGAGAAAGAAAAAGAATTATCTTATTTCCCCACCAATTATTATGACCATTATATATCTCATTATTTCCACAAATACGTTAGCCAAAAATTAACCATCTATGATCATTACCAAAAGTGTCTTCTTGCAAATGTGCTGATGGCCTTATTGTGGACAAGTTCTTGCTCTGTACTAGAGTGTTAGAAACTAGGATGCTAGTCTCTGTAGGGCCACCAGTTTACACAGGCTCTGTGCTCTCTTGGATGTTTGTTCCCATTCAAGTGACACTCATATTCCCGGTGACTTAGATTTAAAGTGATTTCTTCCTCTTCCTCCTCCTCTTCATGTGACTATATAATGTCAAAGTCCAAATAGTTCTTTGAACACTAGATAAAAGATGTTTTCATTCCTAAGCATTAGCAGCTCCAAAGAGGATAATCTGACCTGTAACATACTAGGTTTTTCTATTTAGGAAGCTATTATTGTAATTGATAATGGTGGTTTAAATCTCCTGTCTAGCTCAAGAATTTAGATCCCAAAACCTTGAATAACCCTATCAAAAAATGGGGTTCAGATCTAAAAAGGGAATTCTCAGCAGAGGAAATACGAATGGCTGAAAGGCACCTGAAAAAGTGCTCTTCATCTTTAGCCATCAGAGAAATGCAAATCAAAACAACTTTGAGATACCACCTAACACCTGTTAGATTGACTAAGATAAAAGGTACAGATGACAGCTTATGCTGGAGAGGATGCGGAACAAGGGGAACACTCCTCCATTGTTGGTGGGAGTGTAAACTTGTTCA